>APFE030945564.1:0-14601 GCA_000404065.3 Pinus taeda | reverse complement strand
ATTAGAGTCTATGAAATCATGATTAAAATTTCTTTTGTTCGCATCATGAGTTTCCTTTGCTCCCCTTTCACCATTAGGAAGTATTTCTTGTAGAAACTTTGTCAAATCTGTCTTCAAATCTATCTTCAATTCGTCAATCTTAGCTTCCACGCCCTTTATCTTAGATTCCACGCCATTTATCTTAGCTTCTATTAGCTTTTGTGAGAGTGAAATTTGTTGCACTTGGTCTTGTAATTTTGATAGATCATGTAGCATTTCTTCCTCTTCTGCATGAGTCATGCTAGAGCTTTCAGGTTGCTTACTAGGTGTTCGCATTTTCTTTCCTCGGGCATCAGTTATTGATAATAATGCTCTTCTATGCCCTTTGAATTCCTTCAAAATAATATTTCAAACCAAGCTTAAGCAAAAATTTTACAAAAACTCTACACACCTTTTTTCACTTTGTAGGAGCTCGATATTGCCTCTGATGTATCTCTGTAATTTTGGATCATCTAGTTCTGAAATTGTGGCTTGTAGTAGCCCTCTATGTCCTCTTCCCCATGCCACCAGTCGGATCCCAATTGGATTCTCCAAGGATGAGTTATGCCAAATCCCCCAAGTGACTTGATTATAGACTAGTTTAGAAGAGCGAACTTGTACGACATGCCATGTGTCCCTGTTTAGACCTTTGGCTCTAAAAAATATATACAAGAAACTACAATCCATCCTCTTTATGTACCTTCTTACGAAATTTCAATCTGATGCTCAGAGAGAAATTTATGATGATTTTCCCCAGGTCACCCATTTGGAATGTAATTCAAGAGTTTACAAAAAGACCAACTTCCTCAGATCATATCTACGCAAATATAGCATGAAAAGATCTGAAATTTAGACTTGAGGTTTAGTGTGAATTCATCTCAAATGGGTTTTCTTTCGCTTCTGAAATGCCATAGAAAAAAAGTTATAGTGAAAATGCCACGATGACCTATTTGGAGCAGCGAAACCTTAGAATCCAAAGCTCTGATACCAAATGTTATGAAACAAGCTCACAAAAAGATAGAAAAGATAGATCAATGCCTTAGAATTCAGCCTCTTCGAGGGGGAAACCTCCTTTACATTACACAAATGAATGATTCTTTTATGATTCAAATGACAAAACCTCCTTCCTATATATAGGAGACTAAGGAGTCACAATATAACCCATCCGACCTAACAATAATAATATAAAGGCACAAAAATAACAATAGAGGGATTCCATGGGGCACAGTAATAACAATATGGGGACAATAGGGGCACAACAATATTAGTAAGGGATACAAATATAATAGTAATGGGATAACCACTAGTATTATAGGGACCTAAGAGAGAAGTGGAAAGAGATCTAGTGACAACGGATAGAGAGAGAGATTGTATGTTTAGGGTTGAGATAAAGAGACAAATAAGGAGAGATCAAGAGAACGGGGGAGAGAAAGAGATAGGGAGGGATATAGTAACATAGTTGGAGAGAGAGAGAGAGAGAGAGAGAGAGAGAGAGAGATGGGAGAAGAGAGAAAGGGAGAGAGAGAAAGTACTAGAGAGTGGACTTGAGAGAGAGGGAGAGAGGGAGGGAGAGAGGAGGGTAGAGGGAGGGATAAGGAGATGGATTTGCAGGGGGAAGAGGAAGGGAAGAAGAAAGCCATAGAGAGTGAGAAGTGGAGAGAGAGAGGTAGTGAAAAGGGATATATGGAGAGAAAGTGTCTATATTTGGGGGTGAGATAAAGACACAAAGAAGGAGAGATGGAGAGAATGGGGGAGAAAGGGAGAGAGAGGAGAGAGAGGGATATAGTAATAAAGTTGGAGGGTGAAGAGAGAGAGAGAGAGATGGAGAGGTGGGAGAGAAAGGGAGAGAGAGGAAGGAAAAGAGAGAGGATTTCAGAGAGTGGAGAGAGGGAGGGAAGGAGAGATGAAGTTGGAGAGGGAGAGAGAGGGAGGTAAGAAGAAAGAAATAGAGAGAGAAAGGTGGAGAGTGAGGGAGGTAAGAAGAAAGAAATAGAGAGATAAAGGTGTAGAGAGAGAGGGAGTGATAAAGAAGATGGAGAGAGAGGGAGAGAGGACACAATGAGGAATGAGAGATAGAAGCATGGGAGAGGGAGAGAAGGGGAAGAGAGAGGGGTGGAGAGGATGAGGGAGGGATAGATAGATAGATTGGAGAAAGAGACTGTATGTTTTGGGGGGGGATATAGATATACAAAGGGAGATATATATATATTAGATGGAAATTGAAGAGAGGGAATAAAAGAGAGATGGAGAGAGGGGGTGAGGGACAGAGAGATTGATAGATATGGAGTGAGAGGTGTGTGTTTGGGGAGTTGAGATAGAGAGACAAAGAAGGACAGATGGAGGGAGATATAGATACAGATGGGGGCGAGAGAGGGAAGAATATTTCTTTCACTAGATGCATTGAGTTCAGTGTAGATGGTGGTTTCTAATCCTATTTGATTCCTTGAACTAGATGCAATGATTTTAGCATAAATGTTGATTTCTAATGCTAGTTTATTGCTTGCACTAGATGCATTGAATTCAATTTAGATGATTTGTAATCCTATTTGATTGGTTTCACTAAATGCATGTATTTTAGTGTGGATGGTGATTTCTAATCCCATTTTATTGCTTGCACTAGATGCATTGATTTCAATGTAGATGTTGATTTCTAATAATAATTGATTGCTTGCAGTAGATGCGTTGATTTCAATGTAAATGATTTCTAATACTATTTGATTGCTTGCACTAAATTCATTGATTTTAGTGTAGATGGTGATTTCTAATCCTATTTTATTGCTTGCACTATATGCATTCATTTTTTCACCTAATTATGTATCTAAATATAACATCAAACTAAGATGGATATAGACTAGTTTAATTTCCCTCTTAAATAGGTTATCTTCCACTTGAATACAATGGGTCAGTACCGTGGGTCATTTTTATTTTATTATTATTAATTTTTATAGGGTTATTTTTTTGTGAGTTAAAATGTGTACATTATATTACTTTACATTAAGTTATACATCTCTACCATATTTTATTTTTATTTTTACAAAGTCAAAATATTTACATTAATGTTACATATGGCTAGTCAAATAAAAAATGAGTAATTTTATTGTAAAAAATAACAATATTATACTATATTTTAAAATACTTTATTCAAAATCTAGAGTGTGCCAAAGTTAAATTAACTATTTTACTTTAATTATTTCACCCTTTCTCACAAAGAAAATTTCACTTCACACTCTCACATGAAACGAATTTCACTGAGCTTCTACAAAACCAATGCTAAATTGATATTCTATTTATAAATAATAATTATATCGATTTTTGGTTAGGGTTGAAATTGACATTACATTAAATGTATTAAATGTTAAATGTTAAACATTTATGCTTGACAAAATTTGAAACCACTTTGTTATGAGCTAGACCATTTGGTTATGAGGTGTATGGGGGTAGATCTCATGTAAAAATGTAAACACGTAAATGTAAACATAAACATGTAAATGTAACTATAAACTTAACATTTAACATATTTAATCAAATGACGATACTATCTAAAAACCAACATAGATCTCATGTAAAAACATAAACATGTAAATGTAAACGTAAACATGTAAACTTAATGTTTCACATTTAACACTTTTAATCAAATTCGAACTTATTTAAAAACCAGCCTAGATCCATCTTAATTCTAGATCGAGGGAGGGATGAAATCTCTCTCAAGTTGAAAACCTTTCCTCAAGTTTTGCAATCAAAACGTAGGTTTGCACCTTAATATATTTGACCCCTTTAGGTGCTTGATAGATCTCGAGTTAAGATGGATCTAGGCTGGTAATAATTGTCGAGCTAATTTGTTTACTGAAATTAACACAAATATTTCTTATCAATCTGGGTTGGTAATACTTTGAGGCAAGTTCACTATGTGTGAATATCATATGTAATCAAACCTTGAAAGATAATTTTTTCAAAAACTAAAGAAATACATATTACAATCCCAATTTAATTGGTGTGAAAAGAGGAAAAACACTGAAATGGTTCTTAACTTAAGAAATCCAATTCTGCCTCAATTATTACTTAATGAATCAGAGATTGAAACTAATAACTTAAGATGGATAAATTATTAATGCAAGAAGGCTCCTATCTTAAGAGACACATGATATGTTTCATCATAATTCATTCACCTCAATGCCAAAAATACATAAGAAAACTACTTGCATGCAATCAAAGGAAACTAGTTACAATTCACCAAGTTAATAGAAGGAGTGCTCAAGTTGAGAACTTTGTTTTCCAACTTAATGAAATGATGAATAAGCTAATATATAATAAAATAAATCACCATATATTAACCATAAATCAATCTGAAATAAAGCATGGAAACTAGTTCTACAATAACCAGATTACAGGAAATAAAACTAGTTTAAACAAGGAAGTGTACTTAGCTTGGAATGGGGGCCCTCCACCCTAGCTTTGCACACTTAGAAGAGTGATATAAGAAGCTTCAAATGCAGTCACACATCCATATCATTTAACAGAAAAATAATAATAGAACAAGTCTTCAAATTAGATTTCCAATCCAAAAGTGTCTCAGCATAAAAGTATAAAAAGTCAATACATAAGCCATCAAAGTCTTGGCTTTTAAATGGAAGTCTCATGAAACAAACTGATCTATAATCATTCAAACAAACCCATATACTCTTATCCATATATCTAAGTCAAATTCATCAATCACATCCCAAGAGGTATGGTCAATCCCATATAATCTCAAAACTACCCTATTTCTATGGGATTTCTGAATGACTAGTCATGATTGACTAGCACTAAATGGGCCTATTAAAGCTTGTTCTGTTTGAACTAAGCATAGCTGGCTTAGTACTAGTTCCCAAGATGTCCATTCATGCATCCAATTCTTTCCCAAGTGTCCTGCAACCATATCAACAATATAGTTATTACGGGAATTTCTGAATCTGTCAATTTTTGCACTTAAAACCAAATTTTCATAAAGACTTTAGAATTTGAAAATTTAAAATTAAATACATGAATGGATATTAAATACATCAAAATGGGATGGATAAAATGAAAAATGGATGGAAAATAAATGTATTAGTAAGTTTCTTAGAACAAAAACAAGACCAAAACTGAGGGCCAACATCTCCCCCTTGCTGATTATCAAGCATGTCCCCATGCTCGCTTATTCCTCTTTGATCTTCTTCTCTCTATAGTAGATGCGGTTTCTGTAGATGCTTCTTGTTGTGCTGCCCTAACCAAAAAATCCAAACTGAGTCATGTCCTTCCCTGAACAAAGGTGCCTTTACCTTCTGCTTCTCATACTTTGCCTGCCACATATTCTTTTCCTTTAACCATTTAAATGCCTGTTTAGAAAGTAGATCATTCTTCCATTTTAATCTCCCTAGCTCTTCATTTAACTTTTCATTTGCCTTGACCAACCTAGTATTATCTTGCTTACTTTCCTTGTTTTCCTCTTTCAATTGTTTTTCTATGATTTTACTAATTTCTAGTTGGTCAGTTAAGTCCCTCATTCTTCCTAAATTTATTTCTTTTTCAAAATCTTGTGTGGTTTTGATTAATGATGATGTTGCTGCATCATCATATGAAGAATCTCTCTCAAATACTTCCTGTGCAATGTCATTCTCTACCTATTTTCTTGTGGAATATGTGTCTACTTCCTTTTCCGTGTCAATGAGACTTTTATTCCTAAATCTCCTAGGAATAGAAATAATAGACACTTCATTTTCCTACATGGCTATGTTACTTTGCTGTTTAGCTCTAGTCCTAGGATACAAGGGTGAAATCATCAATCCTCTATTTTCCTGCTCTACTTTATCATGCACTTCATTAACCTGTTCATTAAACTAGTTTCTAGTCATGAACTCCCTCCAAAATATGCCTTGTGACCTTACTTGATACTCAACCAGGATTTTTATCAATCCCTGGTGGTAAATTTGTGCTGCTTTGGGCCTGTGTTCATGTCTCACTATTTCAATCATCCTCAAGAGGCTTCTAAAGAGAAAATATGGCAAGTTAATTATATATTCTCCCTTAATATGTTGTAAAAGTCAGATATGATATAGGTGGACAACACTATATCCTCTATCACATGTCAAAATTTTTTGTATAACTAGAACCAACTCACCCCATGGTTCATTGAACCATTCCCTTGGTATCCCCTTGGTTCTGTCAAAAGTCCCTTTCCGGTTCTTTTTAAGGAAGAAAGTCCATGCTTTCTCCTTGAAGTGCAGGCCTTTGTGATGTTTTTCACCTATCATTAGGAGATCTAGAGCTTGGGAAAGGTATTCCAGAGTCACAGGAATAATAACATCTCCTACCCTTGTTTGGTCCTGGCTGTAGTTGTTTATGAATTCCCTGGTTATCTCCTCACCGTGGGCATCAAACTTTTGCAAAAATCCTATCAATGCTGCCTGGTAAAGTTTCTCTATGGTTTCCTTTTTCCAGCTCTCTATTTGAAATTTGGGCTCTATTCTTACTGAAATTGTCTTTTAAAACCATTGGATATATGCTTCTGCCGTCATTAATTTCATCTTAACAATAACGATTTACAGCTACTACTCTTTTCAAAATTAAATTCCAAAATCAGAGAAGCTTACCTGCTCTTCTGCAACAATTTTAATTCAATTTTCTTGGCCTCTGTTTACCCTTTCTCTGCAACAACACAATTTTAAATCCCCTGTCCAAACAGTCAAGCACCTTTATATCTCTTTCAACACACTAAACTCTGTCTGGAAAACAAAATGCATAAGAAAACAATATATTCATGATGGAATTTGGTTTTCTTAATGTATATTTTTAGGCAACATTCTTATAATGCTCCATATATGCCTAACACCCTACACTGTATATATAAAAAAAAACACTAAAAAAAGCAGCACATTTCCTCAAATGGCTCGGCCTTTTGTCAATCTTTGTTATACCATGCATACTTATATGACTAATCCCCTGCAGCAACCACAAAAATCATAGTATACGTGTTTTTTCACATTACAGATTGCTCTCATTGAAAAGAATGCAATGTATCTACCATACAAACAACAAAATCGACCATATAAATGTATCGGCCATACAAACAATGCAAAACGAAATCGGCCATACAAACACATCCAAAAACTGCATCCTGGGCTCTAGAAAATAATACTCTGCCTCCTCTATTATAAAAACTCTGTCTGGACTTGCAAAAATACGCATATGAGCCTATGCTAATGACGTGTTTTGCATGCAACAAGATATGGTTAGATTGCTGCGTTGTTTACATAACTTTCATGTCGTGATTTATGCAACTACATTGATGAATCTTATTGCCTAGCCATGTATTTATTAATACTGTTGTCATCTGACCCTTAGAGTTATTAATTTATGGAGTTGATGGCGTGGTTTCAGCGTTTTTACCTGGCTATTGACGAGCTCTGAGGAGTGTTAAATGGCGCTCTGAATCCCTGTAGCTGCGTTTTTCTGACTGGTGGCAAGAACAGATGTGTTGATCATTAAATAATAGGCAGTGTTTGAATACGACTCATCGTTTGCGAGATAAGAAAATCATATCATTATATGAGTTATCCTGAGATTCCAATGGTCAACTCGCGTTGCATTCGAGACGTTTTCCTTCTTATTTCTCCACAGATATGCTTTTAGTTTTCCCCTTGCTTTGGCTTGCAACTATACAACGTTCAACAACGTTTTGAACTATTCAGCGATGATGGAATTGTTTTAAACAGGTGAGGGAGACCGTTGGTCATTTCATGACCGTTTTCATGGTTGTACTGTGCACTTGGCTTGTAAAATTCTCATTGGCTGCTGCAAATCATGGTAGTCCTGTTGATCAGTCACCCAACGGTGTCATGAGGATGGCTGAGTTTTTTGTATGATTAAATGTAAGCGCATGTCCTCTTATGCAACTCACAGTGCAACGATTGACGATCTCCATGCCACGCTATTCATCTCGTACGCGTGTGATAGCCTGTGTTATGTATGCATTGGGTTTGTGCTGGGCTGGACTGTCATTTCACTCATAACCTCCCCCGCCTTCCTTACAACGTTATGCTTTTATTTAGTGTCGTATGATGGCATAACACTCATATGCAATAAACTTACCTGCCGCTTCGTTCCATCAACCATAGCATGTATATGCAATAAACTTTGATCATGGCATGAATATGCAACAAACATTTGCAGCGTATAGACTTGAATTTATTTCATATTGTTTTGCATGCTTTTATTACCTTATTCCATTATTACATATTACCTTATTCCATTATTGCATATTTCCTTGTTTCGCATTACATATTGCATATATGTATTCAAAGTTTTATTTCATATGTCCATATTGCACATTATTCAAAGTTATATATGTATTTCCATTTTGCGCATTAGATTTAAAGTTATATGCGCACCTTTATATCATGATCATTTACACTTATAATTTTAAAATGACCACCTTGGTCATATTTAAAATTATTTCCATTTCTAATCGTTGAATTGTATGTGTAGGTTGAAACATGTTGTCCTCGTTTCGTCCCATTATGCTTCTAAAGAAAAATACTTAGGGTTTAATGAACATGGAATGAGATAGGATGTTTATGGACATGGAATGAGATAGGATGTATAAGGGTTATAGGGTATGTATAAGGGTTATAGGGTATAATATTTACAAGAATAGGGGTGATAATAGATATATTCAGGTACTAATTTCAACTTAACAAAAACTAAAAATTCCTAAGAAAAATTTGAATTTTCAACCACAAAGTGACTATATGTATACTTCTTTGGATGATGTCTGTAAAAGTGGGATGAAATCAGTTGATAAAATGTTGTAGATATATTGAAAAGTAGAGTTTATTGCTGCTTCCTGTTTTGCATGCTCTGGTTCTTGAATCACTAACCGTCGTTCAAGTCCCTCTGCAATGACTTCATGATTCAAGTCCCAACTATTATGCACATGTTTATGAAATATGTACATTTTGCTGCTGATATTTCAGGTCCCTCTGCTATGTTTGTTCAGGTCTCAACTGTTAACAATACAAGTTTCATTTGTACTTCAGCTGCACAACTAAAGTTTTTGTGCAATCCTCCCCCTTGTTTGAGATGTGACTTGTCCAAAAGTCAGATGTGTGTGGAGGATATCCTGGAATGAATGTTGTGGGAACAATAGAGCAAGAAAAAGGAATTCATAGAGTCCAAGTTTCCTTGGTTTTCCCCTATGAATTCGTGTTTGCTTGGTGCTAGTTTCGTGGTTTTCACTAGCAAACAATTTATTTTTATTATTTTTATTATTTATTTATTTATTTATTTATTTATTTTAAATTTTTTTTTGCTACAGCACTGGAAGATGGCTGAGTTTGTTTTTCCACGATTTCCAGTTCTGTTTCTTCTACCAGTTGTTTCATAAACGCTTCCTTGGTAATAGGCCTGTTATAAACTTTGAGCCTATGTCTGTTTACCAAAAGTGATGTGGATTCCTGGTCAATTGTCCTGATCTTGACTGCTCCATTGTCAAAGATTTCTTCGATTTCATATGGGCCTAGCCAGTGTGTTGTGAATTTGGCTTTGAAATCTTTGAATTTGGAGTCGAACAGTAGTGCCCAGTCTCCCTTGTGGAATGTCTTGTTTTTGATAAATTTGTCATGCCACTTCATTCTTTGCTGTTGTACCAGTGTGGTATGTTCTATGGCCTACTGATGATGCTCATCTAGTTGATTTAATTCCATGATCCGTTGTTGTTGTGCTTCAGACAGGTCGAGTCCTAGTTCGGCTGCTAGTTTGTATGTGTGTATCTGAAACTCTATGGGCAGTAAGACCTCTTTTCCATATACCAATTGGTATGGGCTAAAGCCAATTGTATTTTTCCATGTGATTCTATAGGCCCATAGTGCATCCCTTAGTTTTTTAGACCAATCTTTTTTGTTCATCTGTATTGTTTTGGTCATGATATTTTCTAGGACTTTATTTGTTGATTCGACCTACCCATTTTTTTGAGGATGATATGGTGTAGACTTCCTGTGCTTGATCTTGTATTTCTCTCTAAGATCTTGTACAAGCTTTGAAGTAAATTGTGCTCCCTGATCTGTTACAATTTGTCTGGCTACTCCAGATATTAAAAATATTTCTTCAAAGAGAAAGGTGACCACTGTATTTTCTGTTGCTTTAGTGACTGCCTTTGCCTCCACCCATTTGTTAACATAATCTGTACATACTAAGATGTACCTCTTACCATTTGATGGTGGATTGATAGGTCCGACAAAATCTAGAGCCCATTGCTCAAATGGTTCTATGAGGACTTGTGGTTTGAGCGGCATCTCCTCTAATACTATTGGTCTCCCCGTTCTTTGGTAGTTGTCACATTACTTGACATATGCCTTAGAGTCTTTGAAGATGGCTGGCTAGTAGTAGCCTAATTGCAGCACCTTGTAGGTTGTTCATTTGTTTCCAAAATGACCAACACATGGTTCATCATGACATGTTCTCAGGATGTCTAATATTTCATCTTCTCTCACACATTTTCTGATTATCAAATCTGAACCAGTATAAAACAAATCACCATTTACCCAACTATATCTACAGCTTTCTCTAACAATTTTTCATTTTTGTTTCTTGGAGAATTGTGTTGGAAACTTCCTAGAAGATAAATAATTTGCTATGTCTGCAAACCATGGTGTTTTCACTGTTATTTCAAACAGGCGTTCATCTGGAAAGTTGTCTACAACTGGATTTGATCGTTGGATGAATGTATGCAGGACAGAAAGTCAGCCACTTGATTTTCTTTAAGTGGACGATCTTTTATTGTAATGTTAAATTCTTGCATTAACAGTAACCATCTTGTTATTCTCCCATTGGTGATGGGTTTATTCATCAAATATTTTATTGTTAAATGATCTGTATGAATAAAAACTTGATAGCCTGTTATATAGTGCCTGAATTTGTTTACCGCATGTACTACATCTAACATTTCTTTTTCTATGACTCTATGTTATACCCCTATACTACTAGTGTAACCCCTTATTGTTATTAGTACAACTCCCTTATTATATTGATGTACCCATTTAGTGCCCATATTGTTACTATTGTGCCCCATAGAAGCCCACTATTGTTATTATTGTGCCCTTACATTATTATTGTTATGTCGGCTCTAATTATGTATGAGCCCTTAGACTCCTATATATAGAAAGGAGGTCTTTTCATTTGTATCATCCAAGAATTGTTCATTTATGTAATGTAAAGGAGGTTGCCCCCTCGAAGAGGCTGAATTCTAAGGCGTTGATCTATCTTTTCTATCTTTTTTGAGCTGGTTTCATAACACTGTATAGTTCAATTTTGCAGGTGTTAAGTTCTTACTTATGAAGTATATTGCATAATTGAATAGATTCTCTTTCTGCCCAAGTGAGGCACATATCGCAGTATCAGATGCATCAGTTGATATATGAAATGGCAAAGACCAGTTTGGCCCGTGGAGAATGGGTGCAACTGATAGTTTTTCTTTTAATATTTGAAATGCATTTTGACAACTATTTGTCCATTGAAATTCAACATCTTTTGCTAATAGTTTGAACAGAGGTTGGGCTATTTTACTAAAGTTTTCAATGAATCGTCTATAGTAGTGTGCATAGCCCAAGAAAATTCTTACCTCTTTTCGTGTTGTAGGTGGCATTAAGTTAAAGAGGACTTGGATTTTTGTTGGATCCACCTTAATTCATGAAGCGGAAATATGGTGTCCCAAAACTATACCTTCTGTCAACATCACATAGCATTTTTCATTGCTTAATGACACATTTTTTTCTATACATCGTTTCAAGAATTTTTGAAGATCGTTGAGGCAATCATTATATGTGTTTCCATAAACTGTGAAGTCATCCATATAAACCTCTACACATTCGTGTACTAGATCAGCAAATATTGCAAGCACTGCTCTTTGGAAAGTTGCAGGTGCATTCCCCATGGGCAAGTGAATGTTGTTTTGTCTTGGTCTTCTGTTGCTATTTTAATCTGGTTGTATCCACTAAACCCATCTAGGAAGGAGAAAAATTTATTTCCAGCTAATGAGTCTAGAACCTGGTCAATGAATGGTAGGGGAAAATGATCTTTTAATGTGGCTTTGTTTAATTCCCGATAGTCTACACATACCCTCCATTTTCCATTTTTCTTTGGTACTATTACCAATGGAGAAAACCATTGACTATCTGGAATAGGATAGATGAATCCAACATTTAATAATTTTTGCAGTTCTTCTTTCACTATTTCTTTCATCATGGGATTCATTCATCTTTGAGGTTGCCTAACTGGTTTGATTTGATCATCGGTATAGATGTGGTGGATACATGTGTTGGGATGGATTCCTTGCATGTTAGTATAATCCCAGGCAAAAGCTTTTGAATATTTTTGTAATAACGCAATTACCTCTTGTTCTTGTGCTGATTGCAACTGGTTTCCAATGTTCAAATATTTTCTAGGATATATCTCAAGTGTTTTTGTTGTTGGATTGGAGATTGTGTTTATAGGAAAGATGTCTATATAGAAGTTTGAACAGTACAAGTTTCCTGAAAACATTGATTCAAAAGATTACTTGCAGCTTCATATTGAACCTCTCTAAGCTGCTCGAAAATGTTTGGTTCTGAGATGAAAAGATCCATTAAGTCTTCATTCTCCTCTTCTTCTCTAAGGTCAAAGAATTGATTTATACTTAAAACTGATTTAGTTTGTTGATGTACTTGAGTTTCAAGTATTGATTCTAAAGAAGATGATTGTGCAGGTGAATAAAGAGAAATGTGTTTTCTTTCATCTCCATGTGAAATAATCATGGTTCCGGATCTGCATCCTATAAAGGCATCAGTTGTGGCTAGCCATGGTCTACCTAAGATTAGAGGATGTCCTCCCAAGTTTGTTTTTGGTTGCAAGATAAGGAAGTCAACAGGATACTCCCATGAATCCAAAGAGACTATGATATCTTCTAGTATTCCTTCTAGAACAACCTTAGATCTATCTGCTAATTCTAGAATTGTAGAAGTTGATCTAATGTTGTTTAATGAAGATTTTTCATTGTCTCCATAGCCATTACATTTATAGCTGCTCCCAAGTCTATTAATGTATTTGGTACTGAGAAATTTTTTATTGAGATAGTAACCATAGGGATACGAGGATCAATATACTTCTCTATAATGGTTTGTGTTGACATGAGGCTTGCTAATTTGCTAATGACTTGGACTGTAGTAGGATCCTTCTTCTTTTTACCAGTGTTCTTAATGCATAATTCCTTTATTGTTTTAGCATATATTGGTATTTCTTTAATTGCCTTCAATAAAGGAATTTTTACATAAGCATTTTTCAATTCATCTAAAATATCAAATTCAGGAAGGGTCATTTCTTTTTGTTAGTCTACTAACCTCTCATGATAAGGTGGTGTTTCAGTGATAATGGTTTTCCCTTTATGAATTTGTGTTTCGGATTGTGATGTTTAAGGTGATTCCCCTTGTTCAATTGGCTCTTCTATGATTGGTGGATAATCCTTTTTAAGCACCTTTCTAGACCTTAAATGGACATCATTTAGAGGAAAAATAGAATATGTTGGAAAATATGCTACTTCCTCTACAGTATATGCAGACTTATCCACTTTATTGTTTGGATTTGCCACTGGTTGGGCTGGTAATTGAGTTTTTCCGTGTTGGTTTGAGGGTAGCTATAACTGTTGTGGTTGAGTCAACAATGGTGGAGGATTCTGCTGTGGAAATGGCATGGATTGTGGATATGTAGAATTTTGTTGCAGAAATGGCATGGACTGTGGATATTGTGGATATGGAAATGGCTGTTGATATTGTTGCTGGTATTGTTGTTGATACTATTGAGGTGGCTGGTTTCCATAACCATATCCTCTCCATCCTTGTGCAGGTTGGTGTGGATATTGTTCTGGAGGCCAAGCTTGCCATGGCATTGGAGGGTTCCAAAGATTTTGAGGCGGATAGGGATATTTTTGTTGAGGGAATTGTTGTAGATTTTGTTGAGGCATCCTAGGTTGCCATGGTCTTCGTGGTGCTACATAATAGAAACCTTCTGTTAACACCCAGGTTGTTCTCTTTGACTCCCAAGAGAATACGGCCGGGGTAACCACTAACCAATCTTTGGGCTGCAGCTTCTAGCCCAGCTGCAGTCAGAGAGGGCTCTCTCTATTAGGTTTATCACTGCTTTCAGTGAGGATTTTAGGCTAGTTGTGAGATGAGTTTTTTGGTTGTTTTTGTGTATTTGGTTGGGAGGATGCTTCTGTTTCCTCTATAGTATATCAAAATAGATGATTAATCCATTGGGAAATGGGGTCTAGGAGTGCTTCTCTTGAAATCTTGATTTCGGTGAGGAGGAAAAACTACAGGGCCAGTGTGCACTTCATGGAACAAACTGTGAAATTTTGATTGTGATGCATATACAACTAGTAATGAGCAATGAAGATTTCGTTACTCTAGACTGTATATTTGTGAAAAGGCATGTCATCTAAGAGCAATCACTTGAATTCTTAAAACAACAATGCACAGCAAGGATATGGTTTAAAGGTAGCATTCAAGAATTACACTTTAAACACTTTAGCAGAAGAAA
>APFE030945563.1:3567-24593 GCA_000404065.3 Pinus taeda | reverse complement strand
GACCCAACTTTGGGACCTGCCCTCATGGCATCGTGATCTTCAAGGCGAAGGTGTTTCAACCCTTCCAGCCCAAGTCACAGTGGGAGTGCTAGTGGGTGAGACCAGGGACACTGTCCCACCCCTCCCATGTAGTTCCATCCACTTGTACAACCCCATCACCCATATGTGAGTCACTCGGTCAAGCAACTCATCTGTGCCTGCAACCATTAACATATCATCAGAATATAGATAACCATATATAGCAGGTTTCAAAATCGATTAGAATTTCAAAGATAAAATAATATAAATTTTCATCAAACCAGGTGTCATCAACTCGTCATGTGCGAGTGCCTCTAGTGGATTTCCTGCCATACTCAATAATAATCAATAACCAGGTTTTTCAGTGTTATTCATTGTCATAATAGCATTAATTACCATCACCTGGTCATTCACATCACCGTTCATTGTGAACCAGAACTAATGTAAGTAGTTAACATAGGGGATACCTCCATTATGGCTAGCATCATCATGACCTTAATGGAACCATACATATAGATCAAGGATATCATCATTATAACATCAATAGAAACATGTCTATCCTTTACTACTATCACCATCATGATATCAATAGAGAATACACATAACCATTAATTATATCGTAATCATAATATTAATAGAGAACATACATAACCATCACATTCGCTGATAATAGAGTCACGTTTCTGGATCCTTAGTCTGAGTTACTCATAGACTAAAGTATGCAAGATAATGTCATATTAGAGTCAGGAAACTAGGGTGGGCACTACAATATGCTTCGGCCATATCATCCTTCCAAACTTATTCTTTCAAGGCTTCTTCAAAGGTGGGAGGTTTGGCTTGAATCATAGTGCTCATCGCTACAACATATCCCTAGTACATGCATGGATTCTTACTTTCTATAAATGATCTTATAATGGAAATGCATCTCTCATCATCCTGTAATGTTTCACAAAGCCAAAGTGGCCTCTTCCTGGTAGGAGGATCACATGGAAGAAGATCTAAGGGGTCCATTGGTTTCATGGGATCATCAACAATGTCTCTCTCAGATTCAGGCACAGAAGGACCATATAAAATATCCATATCACCATTCTTCTTCTCAGGAAGAGGATGTGGAGGAAGGCCCCTTACTTTCCCAAAGGCAACACCTTTGTCGAACATTACATACCTATTAATTTCAACCTTCCTTTGACCAGGAATATATATTATAAATGATTTATAATTTTCACAATATCCAACAGACACACCTTTTCTTCCCGTGGCTTCCAACTTGTTTCTTTCATCCTTCAACACATGGAAATATACGGGGCAACCAAATATATGGAGATGGCCAACATCAGGTTTGAAATCTGTGAACACTTCTTTGGGGGTCTTGTTGTCCAATGCTTGATGAGGCACCCTATTTTCAACATATACAACAACATCTGTTGCTTCTCCCCAAACGAAATTTTGTCAACTTTTGATCATGGAGCATGGCATGAGAAACTTCTACAATAGACCCATTCTTTCTTTCAGCTACTCCATTTTGTTTGAGACTATAGGGCACAATCATCTCTTTCTTGATACTTTCCTTCTTGCAAAAATGAATGAACTCATTCAAAATGTACTCTCCACCATTATCAGACCTGAAGATCTTAATTTTCTTCCCTGTTTGTTTTTCGACCAAAGTTTTGAAATCCTTGAACATTTCAAAGGCTTCATCCTTTTGCTTCCAAAAATATATCCATGCTTTTATGAGAATTCATCAATGAAGGTGATGTAGTACAGATGTCCACCAATAGGATGTACACACATCAGACAACATCTGTTGGAATGAATGAGTTGGGGGATGTCTTTCGTCTTATGTTTGCTAGAGGGGAATATTCCCCTTGTCTTCTTTCCACTGGAACATCCACGACATACTACATCATGATGGGATTGAACATCAGGAATTCCGAAAACCAATTTCTTCAATTTTGGGAGAGCATCATAATGAAGATGGGCCAATCTTCTGATGCCATAACTCACTTAAATTATTATTATCATGGACCAATGCTAGAATAGGTCTACCAATGACTCTATAGAGTCATTCAAATCTTGATCCTGATGTAAATGCATCTCTCATAGGGGATACAATAGGCCAAGTAAGAACCTTTTGTTAATTTTTTCTTAGGGATATATCGTTCTTTGGTTTGATAATTGCATGTCTTCATTAGCACATTAAGTTAACCCCATAACATCATACCATTATACAAATTTACATCATTATCAAGCAACATATGCAACTATGTATAAAGAACAATATCATCATCATCAATGCAACAAAACATAGAGGAACAATAGAAGAAAATAATTCACACATAGAGACACCAGGATTGGTCGAAGACCAGGGAAAAACCCATTATGGGGAAAACCCTTTCAAATTATTCTTCTTCTTATTAGATTATCATTAAATGATTTAGAAAAGCCTAGTATAATGATCCATATATCCACCTGTGCAACTAACCAACAAAAAAATCTACAACATCCATAAATGAACCCAACAAAGCTTAGACTAAAAAATTTGATTCTGAAGTTTGTAATGAATTTTCATTTTCTACAGTCAACTACCGAACCCTGCGGTCACTGAGCAAAATCTTCAGAAAATTGAGATTCCATCATTAGGTCTTGGTCGCATAAAAGAGGAGCCACGCGAGCGACTATAGAAGCCTAGTCACACCCTTAAGCCTAGCATGCGAGTGACTATAGCAGCCTAGTCACACCCTTAAGCCTAGCATGCGAGCGACTGGGGTCTTCAACCAAGATTTTAAAACCCTAACTCCTAGTCACATGGATGGAGAGTTGTTAGTGCGACTGGAAGGCTCGAGTTGCACGGATGAGCTTCTATGCGATCCACTGTGGTCGAATTCGTACCTTGTTGTGCCTGCGAATGTGGCCCAAAATCCTAAAATGGATATGCGCGCTGCGAACCCTGTAATTTCACCTCAGAGCAAACTTGTTCCTCCACGGATGAGCCTCAGACCTGTGCGAGCCAAAAACCAAGATAGAAGGGTGTCTCATGATGATGTCCAAATGAGGTAGACGTCACTTGTATTTATATTCTTCCAAGGGTGTCCACTTTTCTTTAGTATTGACCTTTTCAAATGTGCACATGTGGGCTTTTCTTCATAAGTACACTTTCCCTTATCTGTTTTGAGTGATCGTTAGGTCTATTTTGATCCTCTCAAAGAGAGGAATTAAATGCAATCATTATCTCCATCATGTGAGCTATCCAAAGTGAAATTTTACTATAGTTTCATATTTTAACACTCCCTCTCAAATAGGGAGAATTCCACTTGCATCATGTCACATGTATACTATTGTCAAATCATATCGAATCTCAAGTATATCATCATCTCATATCATCACTGATCATCTCAATTCATCTCTTTCTTATTCTTGCTTATTTCTTGATTGTTCCTACTCATGTGCTAAATATTATTGAATCCAAAAGAAGAAGAAATTTTCATTAGAGGGGAGCCTAAGCTACCAACCTCTATACATCAGGCTACTACCTAGAATTTATGCCAACGGGCTACTACTCAGAATCTCTTATAACGAGCTACTACCCGGGGATATTGACAGAGAGATAAATCTATGACCCAAATCATCAACGGAGATCATATCAACATATCTCAACCTGGAACCATATCAGGGAGCATATCTCAACCCAGAATCTCATGGGGGAGCTACTATTATGACCCCATATCAAGCAGTAGGTGATATAAGGGAGCTACTACTCAACCCATTCTATTGCATACTGATCTTCCCAACAACAACACTAAGGAGTTATATGGTAGAAGACCTACATCATATTTTGAGATTTGATGAGATACCTAACTTACCAAGAGGTAAGGATCACATGCCTTGCAACAAGCCCTACTTGTGGGTATGATGCCAACTGGGATATACTCTGCAAAGACCAAGATAGGACGACCTACTACTCCAACCATATGGGTAACAGATAGGGGTGATACCCTATTGTCTATAGCTCCCTCAACACCAGAAACCCTCTATCTTAATTCCACACCCTGTGAGCTAAAACAGGGGAGGAAGAGTTGACTCAGTGTCAGCAATCAATCCTGCTCTCTGTATATCAAAAACATATCATCGTGCTCATATTTGGTAATCATCATGTCTCAATAACAATTGTCTCTTGTTCATATAGAACATCAAATAAAATATCATATTAGAGCAATATATATATATATATATATATATCACAAAAATGATACCATATTCATCCTCCCTCTCAAGGAGGTTCCGACCACAATCCTGAGCTTGTTTCGTACAACATCATTGTCTCACTATATGAAGGTAACTCAGTCCTAGCTATATGTGAGGTTCTCTTCCAATCGGTTCCCACTTTTTATCATCATAATGTAACCATGTCATATCCAGCTCCTGCTCAGATGCCCTCCAAGGAGCTTCTTTATCCTTCCACATAGCTAGCCATGCTAGCAACATCATATTCAACCTTGGTCGTGCTATAGACCTCTCATTAAAGATATCATGGAAGATCTCATACAAAGGCAACATCCAAATGTGCTCATCAATAACAATCCCAAACATCGTCAGGACATCCATGCTATCACATATCATAGAATGAATATCTCAGATCAAGATTGATTGTCCCATGAAAGTATCTCGAAGTATGCTTGGCAGAAACTCAATGTATATGAAGAGGCTCAATCATGAATTCACTTAGTTCTATTCACATCAGATATATATATGGATGGGTGTTCAAAATGGAACATTAATGCTTCAATCGACTGTTGGTTGCAAAGTTGAGTTCAACAATATCTCTTCACAACTTCTTGAAATTCAATAGGAGTGTCCAAGGATTTGCATTTCCACTTCTTCAATATATTTGCAATATATATTTTATTTTCCCAACTTCATAAATCAATACATCATGTAATGATTTATTATTTCAATCTTTAAAATAAATCTCCATCTTACTTTGATCATCATAGGATCATTAGCTGTCAAGAGTAGACCATCAGTATATAAAACCAAAATCATAATCAAAGTCATACCTTGGAACCCTTATGAAGTAGAGGTTTGGATCAACACATCTTCTTGGATTCAAGAGAACCATCAATGCGGACATATCTGGATCATGGAGATTACTTTACATAAATATTTCTAGTTTACCAACCCAATATGTTTAGCCTTACACGAATCATTGTTGTCAGATCAAACTCATTAGTATCAATTGTATCAAATTCTTTAGACTAGGTGACAGGTAGAGGTCTCATCAAGTCATGCCAACAAGTTGTCATTTATCAAACAATATCAATCCAAATTTCATGAATTCATCCTCATGATCATAATATAAGTCACTAGATGCAAATGTATACGCCAAGAATAAGGTATGCAGGTTCCATCCAATCATTGTCAGATTACTTCACACTAAATCACAATTGTGAATACTTCGACCAATGTGCTAAGAATGAGGAGACCAATACAAAACCATTATCGAATACAAGAATTAGTCACTGAAACTTATTATGCCCACATAGCATTATCATGAAGGAAAATCATCAATCATCAAATCAAATTATTAAACATAAGGTTGAATCCAAAATTCGATATCATAGTGATATATATAGTCCAGAACATATCTCAACATTAATTCAAATTTCTAAGTCATTATCAAGCATCTTTTCAAAACTCCAAAAACTGCTTATCTATATTAATAAGTCAAATCAAGTCAAACTCTTGTAGCACAAACTTCAAACACAATGAGATATCTATATGCATGTGTCGGTCACCTGCAAACACAAGTTCAACCTATATATTCATATTATAGTAAACATTCAAACTTCCTTGCTCATATATGCTTCAGATGTCTGCTCCATGTCTGTAGCACTGACATACTTCAGGTGAACATCTAATCTCATGCACAAAATTTCCTTTTTGTGTATAGCAGGCATAGTCACACCCATGTGCCTTCTTGCATTCGTTTGGGAAGCTACAGTCACAACCTTGAACTTAATTTCATGTTGCTAAGAGGCTACAGTTACACCTGTAACCCTGCTTCTGTGCGGCTGAGGCTTAGAGTAAGGGAAACTCTCTCTTCTCAGATTAGAATTTTGCTATAGATCAACAATGTCATATATTTGTCTATTCATTCCCATAAATCATGCTTCAACAACAAAGAATATACATATAATGTCAATGGTAATAAGAGTAAGGATCTTATGTAGAGATTCTCCCTCTGAATGGGAAGCCACTTCAATCATATTCATTCAAGTCATTAACCTGACTATAATACTGTCATGCATCGACGGATATGTTAGATCATAAAGTCAAACTATATCACATATTCATCATGGTCATATATGTTAGCATCGACTACTTCACCATGACATCTTGACATCAATATTTCATCAAGGGTTGGTGTCAAATAACCATATTTCAGGAACCGTGATCAAAACATTACTTCTTTGTCACACAACTCAATCCATCAAGTTAGGGCATTCATTTTTACCATATGCCATAATTACTAAGCACATCAAAGCATAACCATGGTCAACGAAAGATATTGAATATCAATCTTATTGTTACACGTCTACCATCATGGCTACCGTGCTCAATATCAAGTTACCATATTTTAGAAGCAAGGTGCTAACCTTCTTCCTGGGATCAAACATAAAGTATATCAATATACCATAAATCAATATTTCCAAGTAGGTTCATAGAATCATGAAATTAATTATGTCCAGAAGGTAAGAACCATGAATCCAAATCACTGCCATATGCATACATGAACCATTTGAGAAGGAGACATTCTCATCATACCTTAGGGCTTACCTTTCCATCCAGTATTACGGTTGAAACATAACATTGAAACAATATACCATGCATACCTTGTAGTAATCAAATACCTGTGCATATTTTCATTTGACATAGGAGACTTGTAGCACTTTGTCATATTTTCAATAGGTGGCTCTTTATCTTTTCCAACTCTATATTTTATTTCCTACATCTCAAGTGATCCTCAAGAAGGATTCTCTTATTACATCTCTTCAAGGAGGTTAGAAACACCCAAATACTCAAGTATACATGCAGGAAGTATAATAATCAAAACAATAATTAGATTAATAAGTCTAAGTAAAATTAAAGGCATAAAGGAGCATCACAAGAATAATTATCTTCAATGAGAGGTGATCATATCCCTCTTGAACCAACCTTCAAGAGCCATCACTATCGCTATTCCACTTGATGCCTTTAATATATATTCATCGACTTCATCAACTACCAAGCCATCACTATCCCTATTCCACTTGATGCCTTTTTTATATTCATCGACTTCATCAACAACCAGATAGGGCTTCAACAAATCAATCATAAGTGCTAGAGCATCTTCACATTGACCATGCTAGGTTTCATATCTCAAATCTTTGCCATAAACCAGGGTTTCTTTCAAAACCTAACCTCATAATATTCATCAAACCCTAATAAACAAATTGCCTAATTTTTTTCTTTAAATCCTAGAATTACTTTAGGTCTCCTCCATCCTTTCTTGTAGCCATCAATGGTGCCATCATAGGGGTGATCTCCATGACTTTTCTTTAGCCTGACTCTGATACCATGTTAATTTTTTCTTAGGGATATATTGTTCTTTCCTTTGATAATTGAATTTCTTCATTAACACATTAATTTCACCCCATAACATCATAACATTATATAAATTTACATAATTATTAAGAAACATATGCAACTATGTAGAAAGAACAATATCTCATCATCAATGCAACGAAACATAAAGGAACTATAGAAAAAAATCATTCACACATAGAGACACCAATATTGGTCAGAGACCAGGGAAAACCCTTTCAAATTATTATTCTTCTTATTATATCGTCATCAAATGATTAAAAAAAAGATAATACAATGATCCATATCTTAATCTATGCAACTAACAAAAAAAAACATCTACAACATCCATAAAAACCCAACAAAGGTTATACTAAAAAACATGATTCTGAAGTCTGTAATGAACTATCATTGTTTGCAGTCAAATGCTGAAATCTACGGTTACTGAGTGAAATATTTAGACAACTGAGATTCCATCATTTAGGTCCTGGTCGCATGGAGGAGGATTCAAGTGAGCAACTATAGCAACTCAATTGCACCCTTAATCATGGCAAGCGAGCTACTGGGGTCTGCAGCTAAGATTATAAAACCCTAACTCCCAGTCACATGGATGGAGAGTTGTATGTGCGACTAGAAGACTCCAGTCACATAAATGAGATTTTATGCAAGTGACTGTGGTCGAATTTTCCCTGTGTTGTGTGTGTGATTGTGGCCCAAAACCCTAAAACTAAGATGTGAGCGTCAAACCCTGCAATTTCACCTTAGAGCGAACTTGTTCCTACGCGGATGAGCCTCACACTTGTGGAGCCAAAAAACAAGATAGAAGAGTGTCTCATGATGATTTCCAAATGAGGTAGAGGTCAGTTGTATTTATATTCTTCTAAGAGTTTCCACTTTTCTTTAAGGTCGACCTTGTCAAATGTGCACCTGTGGGATTTTCTTCATAAGTTAACTTTCCCTTTTTTGTTTTGAGTGTTTGTTAGGTCAATTTTGGTCCTATCAAAGAGAGGAATTAAAAGGAATCATTATCTCCATTAGGTGAACTATCCAAAGTGGAATTTAACCGTAGTTTAATATTTTAACACCTTTCCCTTGATAAAGGAATTCCTCATCCGTTTGTCTTCCAAAGTAGATATTGATACCAAATTTTTCTTCAACCCCAACACATACATCACATCATGGAGAAAAATATATTCCCTAGAATCCAAATGAAATTTGACAGACCCAAAATATTTGATGGGACGAGTGGAGTTGTATCCAAGAATAATTTTCAAATTTGACTCCCTCTTTACCAAATTAGAGAGAACTTCCTTATACCGAGAGAAATGATGAGTGACCCCACTATCAACCAACTAACTATCACATGAATCCGGAGGAGAGGAACTAGTGGGTGTAGAAATAATAATATATTCATATTGATTTGCAACATTACTTTCATACCTAGAATATATTGACTTATTTAGAGGACGATGATATTCTTCACTATCACTTGGAGAATCTCTTATTCTTCTTTAATATCTTCCATTACGATCATTCCTTCAATCATATTTTATTCTTTGATTATTGAACCTATTAATGTTACTTTTAGTGTTGTAGCGAGGGCCCTTGTTCTTCTCAGGGCAGTCTCAAGCATAGTGGCCTTTCTTATGAAAATTGTAGCATTCAATGTGCGAAAATTACTTGACTTTTCTATTCCTTCTATTTGAATTTCAAGGAGGAGGCTTTCTTGAACTTGATGGACCTCCTTTTCTTTTCTTCTTCTTGTCATGAGTGATGAATGCAACATGCTCACCTTCATGCTTTTGTATGCCTTTAGGAATCATCCTTAATTCTTCTTGAGTGATCCTTCCAACAATCTTATCAAATGATGGGAAAACATTGTTATTTATTATAGTGGTAATGAAGGTTTCCCAAATAGGAGGGAGACCTCTAAGGGTTACAATCACCAATTCCATGTTAGGCATAGTTTCCCCAACTCTTTGCAATTGATCTCTAAGATGAGATAACCTCATAATGTAGGATTGCAAAGACTCTCCTTTGTTCATATTCATATATTTGAGTTGATATTTCAAGGAGATGATTTCATTCAAATTGTTGACTTAATACATGCTAGATAGATTATCATACATGTCCTTATACTTTTTCAAATTCCCAACATAAGCAAGTAAATTATCTTGCAAACCATCAGCTATCGTTTTCTTTTCTTTTAACTCACCTTTCTTGTACTTTTTCTTGGAATCAATAGAAGCATTCTCTGGAGGTTCAAGTACCTTTCCTTGAATGTATTACAAAACATCATTATTATCAGCTATGATCTCCAACTTAATATTCCAAGTAGAAAAGTTATATGAGTCACCCAACTTCTCATTTTCCTTGAAGTGAGAGGAAGGCATATGGACTTGATTAGATAGGCTCCTTCAACTTTCCAAAGATGATTTCTTCAATTCTTGTCTCCTTTTGGGCTTGTCCTTCACCTTAGATATGATACCACGTTAAATTTCACATTGCTCTATGCTAATTAAATTACTTTATCCTAATTCAATTATTCAATTAGAATCTTTCAACAATAATTAATATTTCCACTTATCAACAGTAATAGAAGATATAACAGTAAATGAAGTGACAAAGGATACAATCAACACATCAATAAGAGACACCATATTTTCGATCAATGACCTGGGAAAAACTCACTATGGGGAAAACCATTTGAAATTATTTTCTTAATTATATTGTCATAAAATGTTCAATAGAGAATACAATCAACCAATGCAAAATCATCCAACAAAATTGACCCAACAACATTAAGAAATATGTTCCTAGCATCAATCTTGATTAGAGACAACTTCTCCTATATGCGGTCAATTGCGGTCAAATGTCAAATTTTAACCCTAGATCCCAACTACAATGAGGAAGATGTGTGTGTGTGTTTGAGAGCTTCCAACCGAATATGAGCCTACGTGCCTGCGGTTGTGACTGAAATTTTCTTGTGAAAATCTTGTGGTTGGAAACCAAAACCCTAAACACACATGCAAGCTTCAGACCCTTGCAATCTTGGACCTATACGAACCAATCTTCACGACCCAACCTCTGGCTCGTGGGAACCAATCAATGAAAAAGAGAAGAAGAAGATTCTTGGTTATGTATAAATGAGTTTGAGGTCACTTGCATTTATAGACTTCCAAGGGTGTCCATTTTCCTGTTAGGGTCGACCTATCCTTTTGTGCACATATGGGATTTCCTTCAAAAATACACTTTCCCTTGTCCAAATTGAGCACTTCAATAGTCAAAATTGGTCCTCTCAAAAAGAGGAATATCGTCCCATGGTTGGAAATTTTCAATGAACTTCCAAATTAAAACAAATCAATTTCCTCCATGGTCTCTTTCATCTGAGGTTCTGAGGTCTTGGGTGAGTTGTCTTGTGGGTCCTCCTATGTCCAATCATTGCTCTCGACCTCCTATTACCACCATTGTTTTGTGTGACACGCTCCTTAATGGTTTCATGGAAAATAGGGAGGAGGTTCCACTTTAATCTAGGTTATAGATATCTAATCAATTGTTTGTCTAATTCTTCCCAATGCAGGGATCCCCCTATAATTAACCCTCAAGTCGGCGTGAGCACCCTCATATGTTATAATGAGTCATGGTAGACGCTTGGAACTCATAAAAAATCAGACTTGCCTGAGTTTAATGTTTCTCTGCTCTGCCAATCATTCTGCCAAGTTTGGCCAAACAAAAAACTTTCACCAATTTGACCCTACCACCATATTTACAACTACAACTTTGACCTTGGGGTTTGTCACCTTTGAATGGAAATAACTTATGATCCAAGACGATATTCATAGACTTCAATATATCACTGGAAAGATATTTTAGAGATCTATCCTTTTGAGTAGTTTTCAATAACACTTGAGACGATTTTATATACCAAATATGGCTACAAAGTATATGCACCTTAACCATCTATTCCTTTGCCATACTTTGAGATGATCTTGTTCCTTGATCATCTTGCTTGCAACCACCTATGTATTTGAAATCATCTTCTTTACCATTTCCATCAATCAAAATATATTTCTAACATAAACAACCTTCTCATTTTCTAGGTTCCCAAATTTTTAGCCTTTTAGACCATATTTATAACCAAGAAAGATACAATTTTTAGCTTTACTATCCAACTCACTCTTATTTTTATTTGGAATATGTACATAAGCATCAAAACCAAAACATTTAAGATGCTTAAGAGATGGTTTTTACTAGTTCATGCTTCATGTAGAGTCTTTTTAACCAATGTTGATGAGGGTGATAACTTTTTTAGGTAACACATAATATCCATTACCTCTACCTAGAATTCCTATCCTAGCCCGACACCATTAAGCATAGTCCTTTATTTTTCCAACAATATAGTGTTCATCCTCTCCATAACACGATTTCTTTGAGGTGTGTATGATGTATTCTTTTTCCTTGTTATACTACACTTCTTATGAAATTCCTTAAATTCATTTCCACGTACTTTCCACCTTTATCTATCCTCAAGACATTAATTTTTTCCTTTGTTTGATTCTCCACAAGAGCTTTAAACTATTTAATTTTACTAAAGAAAATCATATTTATTTAAGAGGAAATAATGAATCCATATGTTCCTCAAGAAATCATCTATGAAAGACACATAGCAACACAAATTTACCTAATTATGGAACATGCACAATCCAAAACACATCACCATGTACTAATTCTAACATTTCCATTTGCTATTGTACTTCCAAACAAGAATCTTACTTGATTATATTTACCACATATGTAATTTTCATAGAAATCAATATCTAGAGTGAAGACATACCTTCAACCATACCAATTATTGTGTAATGATTGAATGATATTCTCTCCAATATGTCCCAGTATTTGATGCCATAGCATTATCTTTTCTCCATATAGAATAGGGGTTTTTTATTCTTCATCTCTAACCCCATGAACAACACTGTTACATCCATCAGTGATGGTGATTCCCAATAGCCTATACAAAGTTTTATATGAGCTCCCTTTAGGAACACCATTTTTCATCAAACCATCTCGTAATTCTCCTTTCAAATACAATATTTACACCTCCATCACTCATATTGCTTATAGATATTAAGTTTATATCCAACCTAGACAACATTCTTAACCTTCCATCCTTGAGCATCAACTTGACTTTTCATTGTCTTGTGATTCTAGTTGTTGAGTCACCTCCTAGGAAAACATCACTTCCATCATATATTTCATATTAAAAATTTAACTCCCTATTTGGATTCATATGAAAAGAAGCACTTGACTTGATCAACTAAACATCATGATCTACATGTGTGCTTGAAGAAGCTGGGTACGCATCCCATCCTTCCAGGTACACATTCCAACTTCACGGACCGTGTGTGCTTGAATAAGAACGATTTCTCTTCTATGTAATGAGCATCGTCAAATCCATTCCCTTTACCAACTCTTTTTGATCTAAAATCCTTCTTGTAATGTCTAGATTTACTACATTTCCAACATTTCCTTAAAGATTTTCCTAGAGATTTAGATCTCCTACTTGAGGAATGAATTTTTTTCCTAATGTATGTCCTGTTACAGATAAGGAATTATCCATTATTTTCCTCCTCATTTCTATGGATAACAATGATGAAACCACATCATGAAACTTTAATACTGTCACATTATTACCAATAACTACAACTAGACTATCCCATAAATACGGGGATGAACACAATGAACTAATGAACATATCTTCTCTAAAATTTTAATATCCACAGATAAAAACTAACTTACCACAACATTTAATGAATTTATATGCTCTATCATCGAGTATCCATCATTTATCCTTAGGTGGTACAAATTCTTTCAAAGAAACGTGTGTTTATTGAGGACTTTGATTAATGAAAATCCCCTAACTTATCCCATAATGCCTTTGTTGTAGCTTCTCTCTCAAAATATTCAATAATACTTAATATGGCAGACACAACTAGATTGTTCTCTTTTCCTTCCTATCTAACTTCATCATGTCTTCTGTCAACATACCCGAAGGTGTAGTACCGAGATCCACAACGATCCATTGTTCTCTATCAATCAAAAGGTATGCCATTTTGAGTTTCCATATCTCAAAGTATTTTTCATTAAATATCTCAATTTTTTTACCTACTTTCCATTCTCTTCTTACAAAAGGATCACCACCACAAAGCTCCCATTGAAACCAAATTTATCATAGAACCAAGCTAATTGAAATCTTAGCAACAAAGGAATCCCCTTAAGCTAATAAACTAGCTCTGATACCAAATGCAAGTTCTAAACACTTATAGTTTGAAATGCATACATATATTTTTTTATTAATAGAAAAGTAAATAACAACAATCATACTTAATACCCAAATATTTATCATGGAAACCCTTAAGCAAGAAAACTAGAAAATGTTTGCAATTGCACCTTTAACTTTCATCACGATAAAATTTATTATTTACAATACAACATATAGGATTCTATGACATCCAAAACCTTAATCCATTTTCATAGATTATATTACAACCTTAATTATTTAATCAGAGTTAGAGAATCGTGTGTCCAAATCTGTAAAAAATGGACACAAAAACCCAACCAATTTTTTTCTATGGACTTCAATACCCCCCCCCCTCTCACTCCCCTGCTCCCCCCCAAAACCCCCTAGATAGGGTGGGTTGTTGCACCCACTATGCCTAATGTATAGAAATCACACGTGGGGCTAGTCACACAAAGAATGTAGCATATAAACAACAATCACCACTTAATAATAGGCCCTACAATGGACCTTACATGATGAACATAAGCTACAACCCAATATTCTCAAAGAAATTCCCATATTGTAATAATATTTAACATTTAACACAAAGATTTCTGTCACTAGGTTTGATGAATCCTTAAATGGGGACATGCTCAACTCTTAGCTTTGTAGCTTCAAAGTCTACTTACAAACCCAAACGACTTAAGAAAATCCTTATATGGTCCTTTCATATGAGATACACATGGAAGAATAAGCCCTCATATGTACATAGACACACATCCAACACATTTTAATCCCTTATGAGCTTCAACAAGGCAAAGGGTTGTATAAAAAGTTGTGACATGATGAGTAACATGGGGGCATAAGTTTCATATTCCTACCTTATAGCCTCCTTTCCATGTAATAGGTTGGAAAAAATATGTTCCATGTCTTTTTCTTATAGGTTACGTGTTGCATAAAGGTAAACCATAAATTTAGTCACTTACGAAGACATACTAAGGGGCATGTAATAAGGTGTCAAATCTAATTCCTTATTGACCACTACTCTCTCACCAATGGTGAATGAGTTGGGTTAGTTAAGTATCAACGATGACACCACACCCCACTATTTAAATGATAATTGAAGGGCATTCCCATGAACATAAGTTATTCCAAAAATAGACTTTAGAATACATGAAGGTCATTATGAGTTTTTGGTTATGTCGCTTGGACTTACAAATGCACCTTTAACATTTCAAAGCTTGATGAATTCTATTTTCAAACCCTTAGAAAATTTGTGCTAGTTTTTTTGATGACATAATAATTTACAAAAAATATTGGGAAGAGCATGTACAACATGTTGACAGGGCCTTGACACTATTTGAAGAGTAACAAATATATGCCAATCCTTCCAAGTGTTCCTTCGGAGTTCAAGAAGTGGAATATTTGGTTCATATTGTATCACATTATGTCGTCAAGTGCATCCTAACAAAATAAAAGATATGATGGAATGGCCAATCCATAATATCTTGAATAAAATAAGAGGATTCTTAGTATTGACAAGATCTTATTGTAAGTTTTTCAATAATTATGTCCAAGTAGTAGCATATCTAATAAAAGTAATAATAAGAAAGCATTTTCTTGGACTAAAGAAGAAACCAAAGAATATGAAGAATTTAAATAGGTTATGTCTACAATTCCAATCTTGGAAACACCTAACTTCACAAAAATATTAATTTTGGAGTGTGATTCCTTAGGCAATTGCATTGGTGCAATTTTTATGCAATAAGGAAGGCTCCTTGCCTTTGAAAGTAGTGAATGTAAAGGAAATAACTTACTTAGACCCATATATGAAAAATACATGTTGGCCATACTACATGCAATTAAGAAATGACAACCATACTTAATAGGAATACACTTAAAGTAAAAACATATCATGATAGTTTGAAGTACTTCTTGGAGAAAAGACCATTTTAGAATAGCAACAAAAATGGTTCACAAAGATGTTGGGTTATGACTTTTAAATTATATAAAAAAGGGAAAAAATAATTGTGGTATATGCATTCTCAAGGAAAGAGGAATACATAAATGGTTTTCTATGTGTTGTTTCCATTCCACAATTTGATTGGGTGGAAGAAGCAATGATAGAATGACAACAAGATGAGAATATATGCAAGGTCATTTAACAATTACATGAGGACCCTGATGTAGTAGAAAAAGTTACATGGAAAAATGATTTGTTATGGTATCAAGGTTGCTTATACTTATGTAAGAACTCTCAACTCAAACATAAGGTCCTATTGAAATTACACATTTTTCCTATAAGAGGACCTTTAGGGTTATTGAAGACATACCATAGGATCAAGAAAGACTTTTTTTGGGAAGTTCCTAAAGCATATGTGAAAAAATTTGTGGTAGGATGTGTGATATGCCAACAAAATAAAGGAGAAACTATCAAGACCCTAGGGATTCTTCAACCATTAGGCCTACCAACCCAATGTTGGGAAGAAGTTTCATTGGATTTTATTACATGTTTACCCAAATCTAAAGGAAATAGTGTCATTATGGTAGTGGTAGATCGAATGACAAAGTATGCTCAATTTTTCTATTTTTCTCATCCTTTTAAAACAAGTATCGTGGTAGAAAAATTTATGGAAACAATCCAAAAGCTACATGGAATACAAAATATTATTATAAGTGACATAGATCCAATTTTCACTAAAATATTTTGGAGTAAATTATTTTCTTGTTTGGGTACTCAATTGGCTCACAACTCATCTTACCATCCTCAATTTGATGGGAAAAGTTAGATTGTGAATAAATGTTTAGAAATATATGTATGTTGTTTTGCATCTAATAAAAAAACATAATGGGTCAAATGGTTTTTCTTGGAAGAACGTTGGTACAACACATACTTTCATACTTCATAAAAAATGTCACAATTTATGGCACTTTATGGATATCATCCTCCATCCATCACATCACCCTTGAAAGGGACTATAAAGGCTCAAGCAGTAGAGGATGGCATGCAACACAAATAGGAGTTTCTCAAAATATTGAAGGACAACTTGGTTATGGAACAAAATAGGATGAAACAACAAGTAGATAAACATCACATTGAAAGGGAATTTGAAGTGGGGGTTTATGTATTTGTGAGACTAAAACCATATAAACAATTGTCCTCAAGAAACCGAAGAAGGACGATAAATTATTTGTAGGGTATTATGACCCTTATAAGGTGTTTCAAAGGACTGGATGTATGGATTACAAATTGGAGTTGCTTCCATCTTTACATGTACATACAATCTTCCATGTTTGTTGCTTAAATAAGGTAATTGGTGACAAGATACTAGCCCAAACTATTCTACTAGATATTAGTGAAGAAGGGAAAATAATACTAGAACCATAAACAATTTTGAGAACAAGGACTAAGTATCTAAGAAGTCGAGCAATTATTAAGTACCTCATTAAATGGAAGAACCTACCAATGGAAGAAGCCACATGGGAAGATGAGTTGTTCGTGGAGAAACACCCATAGAAAATTAAGTGTTGAGGACAACATTACTTTGAAGGGGAGGGGCATGTGAAGTCTTATATAAGCCCCATATTATCCCAAAACCCCATTATTAATCCCTAAATATTGAGTGATTACATTTCTATTGTTATATTGTTATTTAGGCTAGAACCCCTCATGGTCCCATTTTATTATAATTGTACCCTTTGTCTTATATATACACACTAGGAAGACCTAGTATTAGGATAATCAAATATTTTCTTGTTCATTACATTTATTGTAAAAGGAGGTTTCCCCCTCAAAGAGGACTGTAATTATTGGTTTCTTATCATTTCAAATGTGCAAGGATCATAACAAGATATGTGTGTGTGTGTGTGTGTGTGTGTGTGAAATAGTCTATTCAAACAAATTGAGTTAAATCTCTTTGTTATATATATATATATATATATATATATATAATATATATATATATATATATATATATATATATATATATATATATATATATATATATATATATATATATATATATATATATATATATATATATATATATATATATGCTAGTTTTGTGCCAACAAGCCTGAGTGAGATGCACTAGTCTATGCTAATGACTTTACTAGAGATACCATCTATGAATGTGGAGAAGCATCCCTCAAGTTTTCCTATAGGAATCATCCAATTTGGCATATAGCATTTATAGACTCATAATTTTGAATTATTTGATTTTATTGATTTTAACTAAGCAAGTTGTGTAAAAAAACATAAAATCATCATCATACTATATTCAATCTTAAATCCACAATAATTTCGTGGAATATTAAGAATCAATGTACTATATTAATATCATTCAAACTAATGGGTTGCAAAGTAAAAATTACATAGCCATATACAACAATTTGGAGAAGAAGACTCTTAAATATTGTAACAAAGCTAACCATACCATTCTTTTGTGTAATTAATATCATCTAATTTATGAAATTCATGTTTATCATTTAAAACCAAACACATTGAGTCGATCATTTTGTTATATATATATATATATATAATATATATATAGAGGAGAGGAGGAGAGAGAGAAGAGAGAAGAGAGAGGAACCACCAAAAATCCAATTTGAAATAGTTCATTCAAACAAACTTTGTTATGAAACCAACTCACAAAATATAGAAAAGATAGATCAACACCTTAAAAATAAGCCTCTTCGAGGGGGAAACCTCCTTTACATTACACAAATGAACAATTCTTAGAAGATTTAAATGACAATACCTCCTTTCTATAGATAGGAGTATAAGGGGTCATAATATAACTAAAGCCGACCTAACAATAATAATATAAAGGCACAATAATAACAATATGGGGGCAATAAGGGCACAACAATAACAATAAGAGATACAACGGCAATAGTAATGGGGGAATAACTAGTATTATAGGGACCTAGCATGCCCTTCTCCTTCAAAAAAGTGTTGTCCTCAATGCTTGAGTAGTTATGGATGCTTTTGAATAAAATTCTCATCCTCCCATGTGGAATCTTCAACGGGTAAGTTCTTCCACTTGATGAGATACTCTGAAATTGATTGACTTTGTAGCTGTCGAGTTCTTGTTTCTTTGACTGCTTCAGGTTCCAATATAATTTTTCCTTCTTCATCAAGTTCTGGCAATATTGTTTGAACTGGAAGCTTGTCACCTATAACCTTCTTTAAGCATGAAACATGGAAAACTGGGTGCACTCGGGAAGTTGCAGGAAGCTCCAATTTGTATGCCATAGTACCCATATTTTGCAACACCTTGTACGGACCATAATACTTTGGTGATAATTTGTTATCCTTCTTAGCTTGCTTGAGGGACATTTGTTTATATGGTTCTAGCTGTAGGGATACCCATTCACCTACATCAAAACTTCTTTCGCTGTGATGTTGATTTGCCTGCTATTTCATTCTATTATGGACCAAGGTGAGGTTATCCTTTAAGAGTTGGAGAACTTGTTGTTGATGCTTGATATGATCTTCCACTGCTTGAACATTAGAATTTTCTCTTAAATATGATGTGATGGATGGTGGATGATATCCATAAAGTGCCATAAATGGGGTCATTTTTTTTGCAGTATGGAAGGAAGTGTTATCCCACCATTCAGCTAGAGGCAACAATTTGACCCATTATGTATGTTTATCACATACAAAGCAATGAAGATATCCTTCAAAACATTTGTTTACTATCTCAGTTTGCCCATCAGATTGAGGATAATAAGATGAGATATGAGCTAATTGAGTACGAAGAAAAGAAAATAATTTGTCCAAAAATTTCCAGTGAAAATGGGATCTCTGTCGCTTACAATAATCCTTGGGTTTCCATGTAGCTTTTGAATTGTTTCCATAAATGTAGTAGAAACTGTACTCACTTTAAATGGATGAGATAATGTTCAAAGTGTGCATACTTGGTAAGTCTGTCAACTACCACCATGATAACACTCTTTCCTTTAGACTTGGGTAAACCTGTGATAAAATCCATTGAAACCTCCTCCCAACATTGGATTGGAATGGATAAAGTTTGTAATAGTCCTGGGGTCTTAATTGTTTCAACTTTATTTTGTTGGCAAACCAAACATTCTACCACAAACTTTTGAATATCTGATTTAAGGTCATCCCAAAAAAATCCTTCTTAACCTTGTGGTAGGTTTTTATAAATCCCGAGTGCCCTCCTAAGGGAGAGGTGTGAAATTCTCTAAGAATATTTTGTTTGAGTTGTGAATTCTTACATAGGTATAACCGATTCTTGTACCATAATGAATCATTTTTCTATCTAAATGTATCAGATGTATTGGGATCTTGTTGTATCTTTTGAATGGTTGCCCACACTTCCTCATCATTCTTCCATTCATCCCTTGCTTCATTTTTCCAATATGGCTGGATAATAGAAATGGCGCAAAGAAATGCTTCCACATCCTCATCGTTTCTTGAGAGTGCATCTGCCACTACACTTTTATTCCCTTTTTTGTAGATGATTTCAAAGCCATAACCCAACATATTTGTGACCCATTTTTTCTACTCTTATGAAGATAATCTTTGTTCTAAAAAGTGTTTAAGACTATCATGATCTATTTTTACCTTGAAGTGTCTTCCCATTAGGTAGGGTCTCCGTTTCTTAAGTGCATGTAGTATTTACAACATTTCCTTCTCATAAATAACTTTGTGTAAATACTTTCCTTTGATTGGACAACTTTCGAAAGCAATGGGTCTTTCTTCTTGCTTTAAAACAATACCAATTCCATTTCCTGAGGCATCACATTCCACAATAAAGGTTTTTGTGAAGTCTGGTGTAGCTAAGACTGGTGCTTGGCACATTGCCTCTTTAAGATGTTCAAAGGCCTTTGTTGCTTTCGGAGTCCATGAAAATGCATCTTTCTTCAATAATGTTGTTAGAGGTGCTGCTATTCTCCCATAGTTCTTAGCAAACTTGCGGTAATACCCTATCAACCCGAGAAATCCTTGTAGATGCTTTATGGATGTGGGAATTTTCCACTCCTTAATGGTTTTAATTTTTCCAGGGTCTACCTTAACACCTTCATGAGATACAATATGACCTAGATATTCCACCTCTTGTACTCCAAAGAAACATTTGGA
>APFE030945554.1:62093-110037 GCA_000404065.3 Pinus taeda | reverse complement strand
ATACTGTCTCCTACCTCGCCCCAAAGAACCCCCTGCAGAAACTGTGTCCAATCCCCGCACCCAAAATTGCCATCCCCTCAATTTGCCACCAAAAACCCCAAAAACCCAAAATCAACCCTTTTTATAGTTTACTAACCTAAAATCAGTGTTACCCTATTGGTCATCTCATCCATTAAAGATTTTACTGAGATTGACCGGAGAGAGCCTTCTCCTTCCCCGTAGGGCTTGCTACGAGGCTAAATGGTTTGATGTTGCCTTGAGGTTTGCCTTTTTCAGCCTGAGGTGAAATTTCAAGCGCTAACATGGCGCATTTAAACAAGCTCGCCTATACTTCGAGATTTCATATATATATATAATCTATATATAATATATATATAATATGTTCCCATTTTTCTTTTTTCTATTTTTACTATTTTTTCTTTTTGTATTTTTTTCTATATTCCTTTTTTTTTTATTCTTCTATTTTTTTAACATAAAGGAAATGGAAATATTTATATGGTAAAAAAATTTACAACATTGGCTCCATCTGGGGACTACTTCCCCCTGTGGGATGTAGTGAACTTGCATATCCATGTTCCTTCTCCTCGAGTTTTGGAGTCTTTGCTAAGAAAATTACACTTAATAGTGAAACCTTAAAGGAAAACATGGATATTTACAATGAACTATGGTTGCAAGCATTTTTAATTTAAACGTAATGTTTGAGATATTTCCCACTGACTGGAAATGAAGAATATTTTCCTTCCAAGTTCTGCAAAATAAAAGTATTGTTACCCTTTACTTTTTCAATGTTGAATGGTCCCAACCATAAATTGTCAAATTTTCCATGCTTGCCTCTTTCCTCTCTTCTAGTTTCCCATCTTAAAACTAAATGACCTTGTCTGAAGTCTCTTTCTCTAGCCTTTCTATCAAATAAAATTTTCATTTTATTCTGATATTGTCGAAGCTTGAATTGAAATTCATCTATGTATTGATTCAATTCAATGATCTGATTGATTCTTCTTGAAAAATCATCAGCTTCATCATATGACTCTTATAGAAATTTCATGACTAGAAATGCTAGTTATGTGGGAAAATTTTCCTTAGTTCCATAGACAAGTTGAAAAAGGGACTTGCCTGTAGATCTCTTAGGTGATATTCTATTTGCCCAAACTTCATATTTTAGATGAATATCCCATCTCATTTTATGGTCTACCAATACTTTCTTAATGACCTTGACCAGAATTTTTTTTGATGATTCTGCTAATCCATTACCTTGAGGGTAATAAGGTGTAGAATTATGTAATGAAATCTGATATTTCTGACAAAACTCTATCATTTTAATATTGTTGAAAGCTTGTGCATTATGCGTAACTAGTTGTTGTAGACAGCGAAATCTAGACAATATGTTTTCTTCAATGAATTTGATGACTATTGTATTTGTTGCATTCTTTACAGGAATTGCCTCTACCCACTTGGTAAATTAGTTTGTAGCAGTTAGAATCCATCTGTGTTGGTTACTTGATGTTGGAATAATTTCACTTATGAAATCTAATCCCCATTGTAAAAGAGGTGCTTGAACTAAAATAGGAACAAGGGGTAGTGTTGCTAATCTCTACTTACCAGCAAATATCTGACACATAATACAACTTCTTACTTTAGCTCCAATCTGTACGAATAATTTAGGCAAATAGAAGCATGCTCTCATAATTTTGTATGCAGTTTCCTTCAAAGCATAATGTCCTCCACAAATGCCTTCATGAAATTGTTCAATAACTCCATTTGTTTCACCTTTTGTTAAACATAATAAAATGATATTGAGAGGATCTTTCCAATACAAATTTGCATTGATGATACAATATTTCATGGATTTAAGTTTAGGATATCTAGATTGATTCCTTGTAAATTCAGAGGGGTACTTTAAATCTCAAAGAAAATTCACTATATCTTTATACCAATCTAAAAGTAGGAATTTCTCATCAATGTGTAAGGAAGAGGAACAAGATCTGAATTGGAAGAAGGTTCTTGTGGATTCTTCTCATCTTAACTGCAAGAAGGTTCTTGTGGATTCTTCTCATATGAACTGGAAGAATGTTCTTGTGGATTCTTCTCATATGAACTAGAAGAATGTTCTTGTGGATTCTTCTCATCTAAACTGAAAGAAGGGTCTTATGGATTCTTCTCATTTGAACTCTGTGAAATGGTATTGATACCAAGAACCTTACAATTTGATTTAGCCAAAAGTTTAGCTAAACCTTTTCCTTTTACCAATTTGGTAGGTCTGATATCTAGATCAAATTCAAGTATCTTTGCAATCCATCTTCCTTTTTTTCCATCTATTTCAGGTTGGGTCAGAACTGTCTTTACTGCATGGTTTGGAACATAATCAATAATAGAAGAGTGTAGGATATAGAATGTGAATGTTTTCAAGGTTTGGACAAGGGCATAGGCTTGCTTCTCTATGATATCATATTTTAGCTTAGCATCTCTCATTACTTTAATGAAAAAGGAAATAGGTTGCTCATATATGTCATCATTTTTTTGTAGTAAAACAATAGCTAAGGTAGTGTCAGAGGCAAAAGAAGAGATACTAAAGGGTTTTGAGTAATATGGACTAGTTAGTACTAGGGCTACAGAAATAGCTTTCTTGATTTGTGAAAAATATCTAGCCTGAACTATCCATTTGAATTCATGATCCTTTTTAAGCATATCAGTAATATCTTTGACTATCTCGGCATAATTAGGTATAAATCTTCTCAAGAAATTATGTTTTCCTCAATATAGTTGAATTTCCTTTCTATTTCTAGGTAGAGTGATTACCTCGATCACTGAGACTCTTTTTGGATCATAAAAAATCCTTCCTTTGAGATTATGTGTCCCAATAGCTTCCCTTCTTTCATTTCAAATAGTGATTTTTTTCGAATTAAGTGAAATCCCATATTTCCTACACCTTTCAAAAAATTTCCTCAAGAATTTCAAATGTTTCTCATCATAATTAGAAAATACAGTTAATTCATCCAAATAAATGACAATGAATTTATTTATCTTACCAATAAATTCAAGATCCATGGCTCTTTGAAATCTTTCTCCAGCACTAATTAGACCAAATAACATTCTATCATACATAAATGTACCTCAAGGTGTTGTAAATGTTGTCTTTGCTCTATATTCTGGACTAACCAAGAATTTGGTTATATCCATAAAATCCATCTAACATTGAAATTATACTTGAACCTGAGAATTTTTTAAGTAACTGAACCATATTTGGTAATGGATAGTTATCTTTTAAAGATAATTAGTTTAGGTTTCTAAAGTCGACACACATTTTTCTTCGTGACAGTTATTAGGTTGGCTATCCATTCAGAATATCTGAAGGGAACAATTATTTTTGCATCCAATATTTTTTTAATTTCTGTTTCAGTAATTGGAAGCAAGATTGGATTGATTCTTCTTAACATCTATTGAAACAGTTTAGCTTATGGTTTGAGAGGAATTTTATGTTGAATCGTATCTGTGTCATAGATTTTAAACTCATCATATGACCATGAAAATACGTCTTTATAGTGTTTGAAAATATTGACATATTGGTCTTTAATTTCCTAAGGTAATGATGCTGAAATTTTAACATTTCTAATTTCTTCAGAAGTTCCAGTATTACAATCCTAGACATCCTCTTGTTGTGAATTTAATAATGAGGTTTTTGATAAATCATTATAATCAAAGATTTTTTCAAGAGGAACCAATTGTTTTGGAATGTAATTATTAGATAATTGAATGATATTGTGATCTACTATTTTTTTTATAACTTTAAATTTTGATTGTCTTCATTTGATTTACTTTCATCAATTTGTTCTTCTTCAATATGGAAGGCTGAATTCATCTATTTCTTGTAAGAAGTTTTTTAAGTGTCATCATCTTCGAAGACCTGCCAGTGTTTAAGGTTATCTGCAATAGAGGGCTTGTATTTCACTTCAATTTAGTAATGCACTTGCATAGGATCAGGAATTGTAAAGGAACTGGTAGAAATTGGCAAGGCATCAACATTAATGTTTTCTTCTCTTGGGATTGATGTTATATTAAAAGCTTGAAATTAATGTTCTATACAATTCCAAACTTAATTCCTGTAAGATCAAAGCCTAGGGTGCTTAGTTTGACAAACATTTCTAATTTGGTTTATAATTAACTTTGAGTCACCAAACACAATTAAATTCTGAACCTTTGGGCTTTTAGCTAATTTCAATCCTAAAAGTAAGGCTTCATATTCTGCTACATTATTTGTGACATCAAAGCCTAATTTAAAGGATTGAGTTATGTTTTTATTTTCATGAGAAATGAGTACAATTCCATCCCCAACTCCATCTTTGGAAAATGATCCATCAAAGTAAATTTTCCAAATATTAGTATTTAAAATTGGAGGGGTATTAACCACTTCTTGAATTTTGATCTAAGGATTTGAAATATCATTATCGGCTAGAGTAAAGCACCCATAATCTTGGTTAATAGCATAAATTGGGTGATTGATAGCTTGATTTTCTTTACAAACAGTGTTAATAAATCTGACCTCTCTATATAGCCTTAAATATTCACCTCCATAAATTGGGATTGTAGCAAAAGACATGTCCATTTGTAAACTCCTTCCCAGTCTGGCACAACAATATCTAGACAATAACATTACAAATTTGGGTGGAATATATGTGACCACTATATCTAAGACTATACTCTTGACAAGGATTTGGGCGAGTGTTACCAATAAATCTTTGATTAATCCGAGACAAGGTACTTTCTTGGAATCAAAAGTGTATAAGTCATTATGGTCTAGTGATTTATAGTTGCAATTGATCCATGATTACTTTAGGCATCAGATTATGAGGAGCCCCAGAATATAACATAAAATTATATAAAAGGTAGTCATGAATTTTTAAGGTGGCATAGAAGGGAGGTACAGTTTCGTCAATCATAACATATCTAGGACCAAAAAGCACTCGACATCCAAACTTATGAACATCTTCTTCTGCATCAATACTAGAAGATTGAATCCATTTTGAAACTTGATTTTTATAACCTAGAATTTTAGAGATTTTAGATAATGGAATTGTAATCTTAACTCTTTATAATTCTTTCTCAACATTAAAAATAGTTGCAGTAGTTTTTCCAGGAATATTTTGTTCTGGTAACTTATTATGGGTTTCACTTGATGATGTTTATGTTTTTTAAGTTTTAACTTGAGGATCACCAATGGTTACCTTTTTGGTTGATCTACAAGGTCCTGGTCTTGGTCTTAAGTCATATCTTTTGTTTAACTCAGCGATGAGAAACTCAGAGAAATCTTGATATTTAGAAATTTGAGAACTTTCTTGATTTTGGGCAGAGATATGGTCTTGTTTTATTGGAACAATTGCATTGTATCATGAGGAATCTTCAAACTTATTGATATCATTTGAAATAAAAATAATTGTTTCTTCATAGTATTTATCATCAATCAATGAGATTGGATTTGTTGATCATTATTTGGTATTTACAAAATTTGAGATTGAAAAAGGTCTTCTATATTGAACATGTGGTCTATTTACAACTAGTTGAATAACCCTAGGTTGAGATTCCATTTTGGAGATTCTATTAGAGAGATTTCTAAGGAGAGAATTTATTTCATCAATTTTGGTTCCTTCATATTTATTTTTTTATGATGATGCACCTTCTTCTCTAGATTTCATTTGTTTCAACTTTTGCTCTCAATTTACTATAAGTTGGCCTATTAGCTTCAACTTCAATTGCATTGGTCTGCATATCTGCTAAAGTTTCATATTTACTCTCTCTAAGCATGACAAAAAAATCATCTTCAAAATCCTTAGAAAATCTAACTTTGGTAGCAGTAACTCGAGGTTTACAGTCTGGGGGGATTTTATTATATAATTTATTAAATATCTTGATGAAATCAGCAATAGGTTCAATTGGGTCTCTTTTCAAATCTTCAAATTCAGTGAAATAATAAATAGAATCTCTCTTAATTCCCCACTAATTCTTAAAAATGTTTATTAATTTAGCCTAGGAATTAATAGTATTTGGTTCAAATTGTCTAAACTAAATTCAAACATTTCCTTCTAAAGACTGGAAAAAGAGTCTACTATAAATATCTTCATGTTCAATATTCAAATTACCAGCAAAATATAAAAATGCATCTAATTGAACTTCAGCAGATGGACCTATTTCTCCATTGAATCTAGGTAGATGTTTTAAATATCCATCATGAAAAGGATGAAGTCAAGTTGCAGGAGGAAGGACTAATGTTGCATAACAAGATGCAATGATTGGTTGGATACCAACCATTTATTGAGATGAAGTTGTTTTTAGGAGAAACAACTTTACTAGAAGTAGAGGGTGATGAAGATTTAGGTTTCTGAAATAAGTAAGGATTAATTACTAATTTCTTAACTTCAGGAAGAACTTTTTGAGGATCCTCAAAAGCTATAGGATTAGTATAAATACTTAATTCTTATTTAGATTTATTAGAAGTGGATGGATTAGTATATAGAAAAGGAGATTTAAAATCGAATGGTTTATACACAAAAATGGAAAGTTTAGGGTCTTGTTCACTGTCAATAGGTTCTAACTAAGAATAAGGAAGTTCAAAATATTCAAGTTGATGAACTAAAAGTGCAGTTTGAAGATCTACTCCTTTGGAAAGGAGTTCTAAAACTTTTGGAGGTAGATCTGATACTTTAGCAAGAATGGAAGTTCACTGTAATGGGTCAAATTGTGAATGTGCTTGAGATAGAACAGAGGCAAAAGTTTTTAAATAATATTCTAACCTATGTCTAATTGATGTTATTCTAACTAATCTCTCTAGATTTGATAAAGGAGGGACAATTTCAAGGTCTGAGTGGGATCTAGTATGCCTGCGTGAAACCATATTTGACTAGTGGAGTCACCAAGTGAAGTATTTTAGCCAACTAACTTCTTATTTGCCTTTAAGAAGAGAGTTTTATCATTGTCCTAGGGAAAAGAAACTTCAAATTTTCGATCCCCGATAATGACACCAATCTGATGTTGTCCTTTGTAGACATTTATAGGCTAAGGAACTGTGTCAAAGCATGTAAAATGTTGTTTTAATTTGTGTTTGGATGACCAATGCTTTAAATTGTTAAACATATGTAAATCCTAATTATTTCTGATATAATAAAAGGGTTAATTCTTCACCTTTAACATAATTAAGCTTTAAATTGTTTGTGCAAGGTAGAATTTTAAGATAATATATATGATTCCTTAAACACTCAGATAGAGTATTTAATTAGTCATATAGAGATGATGTGTGTAAAATCCTTTTACATCCAAACAGAGCATATTCAAAGATAACAGTAAGAAATAATTAAATGATGTAGAGGAATTAACTCAAACAAATAGTTTCAATTGATTAATATTTGTAATTAATTATAAATTTGTGTGGGATTTCAGAAATATTGATATTCAATATTATCTTACCCATATTTCATATTAAATTTAAACATGTGCAGAAGTAAATAAAAGTGGAAACATAATGAGAAACTAGAAAACTCACAGAAAAACACAAGTTTCTTCAAAATGATTCCAAAATCCTTCTATTAATCTCAGAAAATGTTCAAAGGGCTATAATAATTCTCAATAGCTTATCACAAGGGCTCAACCCTTTTTACTTTGAATTTGTTATGTAACCATCTCACAAAATAGAAGAAGAGATAGATCGACGACTTCAAAATTAGCCTCTTTGAGGGGGAAACCTCCTTTAGATTACACAAATGAACAATTCTTGGATGATACAAATAACAAGGCATCCTTTCTATATATAGCAGTCTTAGGGGTCACAATATAATCGAACACTACATAACAATAATATTGTAAGGGTACAACAACAACAATAGTGGGCTTCTATGGGGCACAATAATAACAATATGGGGACTACATGGGCACAAAAATACGATAAGGGAGTTGCACTAATAACAATAAGGGTCTACACTAGTAATATTTCTACAATAAGGGTCTACGCTTGAGTAGTTCTATATGATTCAATATAAAATTCGCATCCTCCCATGCGGAATCTTCGGTGGTTAGGTTCTTCCACTTGATGAGATACTCTGAAATTGATCGATTTCGTAGCTGTTGAGTTCTTATTTCCGTGACTGCTTTAGTTTCCAATATGATTTTTCCAATATGAAATGGAAGCTTATCACATATAACCTTCTTTAAACTTGAAACATGGAAACTGGGTGCACTCGGGAAGATGTAGGAAGCTCCAATTTGTATGCCATAGTACCAATATTTTGCAACACCTTGTAAGGACCATAGTACTTTGGTGATAATTTATTACCCTTATTAGCTTGTTTAAGGGACATTTGTGTATATGGTTGTAGCCATAAAAATACCCAGTCGCCTGCATCAAAACTTCTTTCGTCACGATTTTGATTTGCCTGTTGTTTCATTCGATTCTGCACCAAAGTGAGGTTATCTTTTAAGAGTTGGAGAACTTGTTTTTCATGCTCGATGTGATATTCCACTGCATGAATCTTATAAAGATTTTCCAAGACTTTTTGGAGATATTTATAAATAGATAACTTCATTGTTTGAACCTCTAGTGAACATAATTGTACAATTACTCCCCCTTGTTCTTTCTTTAGAATCTTTTTCATGCCAATAGAGCTAATTATATTTCCTTGTTTTCCTATGATGCCCCTTAATTCAACTTCCTTTCCATCCCATGATAATTTCAAAAGAAGTTCTTGAAAATTAAAAGCTACCACACGCAAAGATTGTAACCATTGGACTCTTAGTAAAACATCAACACCACCCATTGAAATGGAAAGCATTGGACTATTCAATACATATTCTCCCATGGATAGCTTGATATTATGGCACTTTCTATAGCAATTTATGGTTCCTCCATTTGCAACCATCACTTGAAAATCTGTTGTTGTATATAGGAAGCAATTCAATTCCTTAGCTATCTTAAAATGAATAAAATTGTGTACTACCCGAATCAATCAACACTATTACATTTTTCTTCTTGACATGTCCTTATATTTTGAGAGTTTGAGGAGTGATAAGTTCTGTAAATGCATTAAAAGATATGGCCGGATTCATTTCTTATTTTTGTGGGGTGGTTCCTGGTATATATCCTCTTGTTTTGACATTTCTTGTTCCTTTTCTTCCTCCTCTTCCCAATCTATGTAAATTAATTTCTTCCTAGAACACTTATGACCTTTAGTTTATTTTCTATCACAACTGTAACAGATCCCTTTCCTCTTTTTTCTTCCAAACTTTGTGGTGTCAACATTGTAGTTTGTGGAAGGTTAGGAGAAACAACACTTCCATCTTTATAGTTGTGAGGGGTAGGATTCCTTGTTGCCATAATTTTTCTTTCATTTTTTCTTTCCAACCTGAATGCCTTCTCCAATGAATCAGGTTCCCAAAGACAAATTTCATGTTGGATGTTATCCTTTAAAGTCCCTATGAATACATCAATCATATGCTCCTCTAGAATATCATTTACCCTTATGTTCAATTTTTGAAGTCCTCAATGTGCTCCACCATTGACCCCTTTTGTTTGAGATTTATCAATAGCCTAAAGAAGGTGTTTCTCTTTATATCCTCATAATGTGCTATCATTTCCTTCGTAAAAATTGACCAAGTGACAATTTTTTTACGAGAGCAAAGCCATTGATACCATACAAACTGATTGGGTTCTAAGTATAAAGTTGCAATGTGTAAATTTTTGTGTTTTTCACATTATGGAGATGAAAATATTGTTCCATATGTAGTATCCAGGTTACTTGATCTTTTCCATCAAACTTCCTCATATCTATCTTTGCAACGTGGTGGGTCTTCAATCCAACATTACAATCTATGAAATCATTGATTAAAATTTATGTTGTTCTCATCATGAGTTTCCTCTACTACCTTTTCGCCATTAGGAAGTCTTTCTTGTAGCAACTTTGTTAAGCCTTCCATGTTTCTTTTCATTTTTTCTTCTATGCCATCAATATTAGCTTCCATACCATTCTTCAAACCATTCATCTTAGCTTCAATTCCATTATTCAAAACATCCATCTTAGCTTCAGTTATTTTTTGTCAGAGCGAAATGTGTTGCACTTGGTCTCATAATTTTGATATATCATGTTGCATTTCTTCCTCTTCTTCATGTGCCATAGTAGAAATTTCAGGTTTCTTACTAACCATTTCCATTGTATTTCTTCGGTTCATAAATTAGTGATAATTATGCTTCACAATACCCTTTGAATCACTTCAAACTACTTTCTTAAACCAAACTTATGCAAATTAAAAAAAAAAAAAATTACTACACACCTTTTTTTTTGCTTTGTAGGAGATCTATATTGAATCTGATGTATCTCTGTAATTTCATATCTCCAAGGTCTGAAATTATGTCCTATGATATCCCTTTGAGTCCTCTTTCCAACCCCACAAGTCTGATCAATATTTGATTCTCCAAGAAAGAGTTATGTCTAATCTCCTACGATGACCTTATTATAGACTAGTTCAGTAGAGAAAAGTTGTACGAAGTTTCATGTGTCACTTCTTCAACCTTTGGCCCTAAAAAATATATCCAACAAATTGTATTCCATCCTCTTTCTATCAATTTTTATGAAATTTGAATCTGATGCATAGAGAGAAAGCTATGACGATTTTCCCAAGGTCACCTGTTTGAGATTGAATTATGGAGCCTACAAAAACCCTAACTTCCTTGGATCATATATCTAAAAATATAGCGCAACAAGATCAGAAATTCATACACAAGGTTCACAAATATTTTGAATCAAATGGTTTTAATTTCAACTTCTGAAGCTTCATATAAAAAACTTTATAGCGAAAATTCCACAATGACCTGTTTGAACCAGCGAAACCCTCGAATCTAAAGCTCTAATACCAAATATTATGCAACTAACTCACAAAATAGAAGAAGAGATAGATCAACAACCTAAAAATTAGCCTCTTCTAGGGGGGAACCTCCTTTACATTGCGCAAATGAAAAATTCTTGGATGATACATGTTAGCACTCCTTAGTGTCCCAAGGTTGAGAAAGGATACCAACGGAGGTAACCTCAAACCAACTTTGGATCTGGTAGCTAGCCCTACCAAATCAGAGAGGGCTCTCTCTTTGATCTCATAGCTAATGAGTGACTGTAGAGGAAGATATATCTTAGGCTAGATATTCAAATCTTAGTAGTTATGAATTTAGGGTTTGCTGGAGCGGGGTCAATATGTCTAGGAAACTAGGTCAAGCTTTCAAAAGATCACCTGCAGAGATATAATGGGGCAACGTAGGTATGTTCAGTGACATTTTTAGTTGGCATGGTGGTCTAGGGTTGAAAAAGTGAAGGATAAAAATGAGCATATGAGTTATGAATTCAATTATCAGAGGAAATTAAACATAAACATGAAAATTTCATCAAAACATAGCATAAACATATGAATTATGCTTGAAGACTACCGAGATGATCACATGAGAGCATTAAAATGGAAGTAATGAGACACAACATTCATACTTATGATAAAACAAAGAAGAAACATTGTCACAAAATCATACCACAGGAATCCCAAGATAATAGTTGCAAACTGCCTGTATTACTCCTACAAAAATGATGGTGTACACTAGCTTCAAAGCCTTTTACTCACAAGCATCCAACCTTTGATTTGACTTAGATTTGGCTACATATAGATCAAAAAAAAAAAAATTCCCTTCTCAAGGGTCGAATCCATCATGATAGTAATTGTTTACATCAATCTCTCTAACCAAACCTAAAACTAGGGAGGTTAGAAACTAACTCCCAATTTAGCCCTAACTTATTCACTTTGACTTTACAAGCATAATGAGCATGAATTTTTACATTATTTTGACATTTACCAACTCCATTACAATTAATTACATCATGTGAAAACTCAAGAAGACAAAATACATCATGAAAAGTTGACCTGGACTGATAAAACTCGAAAATTTGACCTCTTGGCAAAAGCAAAATGAAATTTCTCAGAAGCGTGGCATGAGAGACATAAGCGCAACGTGCTGCTTGTGGGGGGATTTTGATGGTTTTTCCTTGATATTTTTACTGACTTGGAGACTAATGAAGATATCTTAGGATGTCTACTAGAGCTCTGAAGTCTTAAACCTGTAAAAATCCTTGTCCAAGGTACCTAAAATATAATTTCCCCAAGGCTACTCCAAAAGCTCAATGAGGGGTCCAAAAAGGTGGTAGAAACATGTTTTTTAGGTGGTTTTTGAGATTTTCCCTACAACATTTGAAGTGACATGAAAAAGCAAGTCCATATCTAAGATGTACTACTCAATGTCTATTCATCCATGCAAAAATTTCATCATTTGGTGGTCTAAGAAGAAGCACAATGTGAGCTCACTATACTTTTGTGCATCATGAAATTGTCAAAATTTCCAAAATTGCCCAAAAACTCAAAATTTCCAAAATTTCTCAAAATTGTTTCTAACTTCTTTCTTTTTCCTTGTCAATGATTAGTTAGATAATGAATGATGCATCAGCAATAAAATCAAGGTGTTCTCTCTTCTTTAGCTTGATTAGGGTTTTCTTTAGCTTCTTTTTCATATTCCTAACCCTAATTTTGCAAATTTGGTTCCTAGTGAAGTAGTGACTAGCCATGTGTCTTTGAAGGTTTGTGGCTTTGTTTTCCTTCCTCAGGAGCTTCTCCAAGTGCACATTTACCTTCTCAAGCATATATTCTCTATCTTTACCACTACTTGCAGCTATAGGGTCAACAGGGAATTTTTGTATTAATGAGGGAAATAGCTCCTTGTCCTCAACCTGCTCTCCTAAACCAATCATTGTTTTACCTTTGTCCTTTGCTTTGATGGATGATGGAAGGCATTGTGAGGTACTATGTTGCATCAATCTCACCTTAAAAATTCTATTTTCTTGTTTCAAGAAGGCCACCATGTAGTTTGCCTTGGCAAGATCATCTTTAAATGCTTGGATTTGTGCTTGTTGTTCATTGATGGTATTTGCATCTGACTTCTCTGCATGGTCCAAGATTTCTTGTTCATGAGGCATCTCCTTTTCATCTTGCTACAAGGGTGACTCAGTTACATGCCTGGGTGACTCCTCTATTTCTCTTTCAACTTGCTCAACTGTAGTTTCCTTATGCAACTGTCTAGTTTGTGACCTGCTCAGAGTTCTAGGTGTAGATACCTCTTTAGTGATCTCAAGGGAAAAAGCCAATATTTTCCCCTTCTTGTAGGTTTGAGTGATTTCTTCCCTAGGTGTCTTCCTGACTTAAAAATTACTAGATGAGCCAACCTCCTGTGGCCTTGATGGTGCTGATGGAGTGCTTTGACTAGTAGGTTAACTAGTGGGAGGCAAAAAGATAGTTGATTGCATGAATGTCTCCCATGATATATTAACTTGTGAAAGCTGATGAAGAACAATTAATTTGACCAAGCCATGGTGAAATAGGTTTTCTTGGTGATATTTCCCTTTATTTTGTACCTTATCTTTCATCTTGACAAGGCTTATGTATAAGTAGTGAAGTAGGTTTAGAGGTTTGATTGCTATGAAATGCATTAGTAATATTATGTAATACTAATATAGTCTTGAAAACCTCCCTTCATGGGAAAAGTTCCTCATGATCATCTTCATTGAAGAAGCATACTTGTCAAGAAATTGTCTAAAGGAAAAGATGTGTGTAGGAGCATCTTTGTAGTGTGGCTTTAGGAAAAATTTGTAATTATTAATGTCCAAATCCATCCCTTTAAGCCATATTTATCCATGGTTAGGGATACTTGTGGCTAAGGCTATGGCATCTACTGATATGGTGAAGTCAACCCTTGTTATATTGGCCTTATCCCTCCTAAAATTGGTGGAAAATAGGCTTGTCAATTTGGCATGGCAACCTTCTTCTTGAATCCTTTCACAAAAACCTAGGCAACCTACATATTAAAAGGATTTCTTGATGAAATATGAGGCCATGATTTCTTGGATATGAACTAGCTCAAATCTGGAAACTTGCCCTCCTTTGTTGTATTGTTTCTTCTCACTGTCCATGGTTTTAGTCTGCATGATAAAACCCTTGTTACACAGTATTTTGTCACACCTCCTGCACTTCTCTGTGACATACCCCAAAGTGCCTGAAACATGGCCATCATGTAGTGTACTCATCGAAATATGCAGCTCACATCCTCCCTAAAACATTGATGGAAAATTACCTTAAGCTTCCCCTAAATAAAAGGGCTCTAGAACCCTAATTTGAGGATCATCACTCCCCTAACACTTGGAACCCGTGTTGGTCGCTAGTTTCGTTATACTAGCCTTGTGATGCCAGTGCGCTTTTGGATTTTATACCTTTGATGATCCCTAATAGGAAATTTTCGCAAAGAGGACGAGAAACTTCGTGATCTAGAGGCTTCCAGAATAATGAGCTGGAGGTTGTTTGAAATGGATGATGATGCAGAAGGTCAATTGAACATCAACTGAATAGCAATTAAAGAGCAACTGAATAGTAATTGAACAACAATCAGTCCCATGTTGACTTCCCACGTTGAATTTCCTCTTTTTTCACAGGCGCTTCACTCTACTTCGTTGACTTCATCATCTAATCCGACGGTTGATACTCACCCGATCATTGCACATCACATATCACAATTTCTCTAGGCCAGGGTTCATTCACTCATGAATGATGTGATGTGATATTAATCCAAAGGTCAACATCAGCAGTGATCCAACAGTTGACAGCGATATCGCACAGGGATCTATGTGACATTTAACCGCCCTTACGAAGTTGATATGGTTTATGAACTCTTGGTCTATAAGAGTTTGGATCCAGATTTGAGATTATCGTCTAATCATCTTAAAACCCAATATCCATTGGACAACGGAGTTCATCAAATCCTATGGCCAGCAGTTCTTCAACTAACACACAGGTTAAATACATGCCTAACCCCACTATTGACGATGACATAAGCAGTTGAAATTTAGATCGATGGTTAGGATGGAGTACGGGTCTTCAACCACGATCAAGCCTTTTTGTGCTTTTCTACCCCTGCCATTAATACTAATGACCATGATTAACACATAAATATTGAGATTAACAATTAAAGTGTGAAAACAGGGAAAATACTTGATTTAGCTTCAAAATTCAAATACATAGAGGTAAACGAGAGTTTTAACCAGGATTAACACACAAATGCAAAATAAATCAAATTACTTCAATATAATAATAGTTACAGAGTCTTGGCCCTCTCGACTCAATTACAACAAATTAATAGACCTCTGTTTCAATCTCAAAACCCTCTCTATCACTCAACTCTCGCCTCTCACTCAAATCTCAATCATCTCAGCTAATCCTTCTTCCTTACATTTTTTTTCTCTTTATGAGTCGAATCCTATTCTAACTGTAATAACAACTCGATCTGTATTTTAATCATTCTAACAATCAAATCTCTATTTTCAAGCTCCATTACATACCTATGCCAACAACTTATCCCTTAATCTAAAATAAGACAATTTCCTAACTATTACAATAATGAAGAACATATCATTTTCAAGAGATCCAACCCTCTCGACTAAAACTAACTTTTGACCACTTAGGTCAATGAAATTCAATTCATTTAGCCACAACATGTGAACAACTTATCACATTGCTGCCTAAGTCTAGATGCTCCTACATCAGACTCCTGGGGAAGAAAAGAATCATCCCTCAGACTTTTAGGGTTTACTCCATACTTCTGCAACTATTTTGTTGTCAACCAACTAGCATCCTCCACTGGTTGTCCTTTCCATTTGACTAGATATTGATAATAAACATGTCCTCTAGTTCTTTTGGATACTCTTTTCTCCAAAACAACTTCCACCTCTCTTAACTGTCTTTGGCGTTTGTTCTTCCCAATTCAAAGTTTGAACTTCATCTTCTGTAGTTTCCTCCTGTAGCTTTGTCTCTGTCTCTTTGTATGGATATAAGTCTGCAACATTGAAGATATGTGATATTCCAATCCCTTCTGAGCAATTCAATTTCATAAGCATTAGTTGAAACTTTCTTACAATTCTACATGGTCCTATCTTTTTCATTTTTATTTTATTGTAAGTCTTAGCAGGAAATATTTCTTTTCTCAAATATACCATCACTAAATCTCCCACTTGGAATTCTTTATCTGTTCTTTTCATATCTACTCTATGTTTGTATTTGCCACTGCTTTCCTGTAATCTTCCTTTGACATCTTCTTGTAGTCTCTGCATCTGCTCTGCAAACTCTTCATCTTTTGCACTTCTTATCTCTTGTTTACCCAAATTCTGAGCTCATACACACCTCTTGGATTCATCCCAAAAAAAATTTGAAATGGACTCATTCCAGTACTTCGATTTGGAGTGTCATTATAAGAAAACTTAGCCTGAGCTAGTGCTAAATCCCACTGCTTAGGATTTTGATACACTAAACTTCTCAATATGTTTCCCAAGCTTTTGTTTACTACTTCGGTCTTTCCATCTGTTTAAGGATGGTATGCTGAACTGAAACTGAGGTTAGCTCCTAGTTTCTTCCAAAGAGTTCTCTAGAAATGCCCTACAAACTTTGTATCTCTATCAGACACAATACTTACAAGCAATCCATGTAATCTTACAATTTCTAAAAAAAATAGATTAGCAATATGTGTTGCATCACTACTCTTTTTACATGCAATGAAATGTGCATCTTAGAAAATCTATTTACCACAACATAAATGTAATCATTCCCCATTTGAGTTTTAGGTAACCCCAAAACAAAATCCATGCTAACTACATCCCATGGTCGGTCTGGTATTGGAAATGGATGGTACAATCCTATACTCTGGCTTCTCCCTTTAGCATGTTGACATATCCTACACTTCTCAACAAATCTCTTAACATCAGTCTACATCTTTGGCCAATAATAAGAAGTATTTACCTGAGCAAAGGTTTTGCCTTGTCCAAAGTGACCAGATAATCCTCCACTGTGTTTCTCCTTTATTATGTTTTCCCTCATAGAACATTTGGGAATGCACAAATTGTTGCCTTTAAGCAATAAACCTCCTTGGATAAGATAATCTAACCACTGACTTCTATTATGAACTATTGGATTTTGTATTGTTGTGTAAATATCTTTGAAATTTGCATCGTCTTTATACATTTCAACCATTTCTTCAAATCCTACAACACCAACTTTTAATTATTGCACAATGAAATTTACCCTTCTTAAAGCATCAACGACTTTGTTCAACTTACCACTTGTGTGCTTTATCAAAAAAGTAAAGCTCTACAAAAACTCTACCCACTTGGCATGTTTCTAGTTCAATTTTGGCTGGTTGTTTATGAACTGTAACACATGATTGTCAAAATACAATATAAACTCCTTTGGTAGCAAATAATGTCTCCATATTTTTAAGGCTTGTACAATAGAATAAAATTCTTTATCATAAGAAGAATACTTATTCTTCGCTTCATTTAATTTCTCATTGAAATATGCTATTGGTCTTTGTTCTTGACTCAAATCTGCTCCAATTGCAACTCCACTAGCATCTGTTTCAACTTGGAATACTTTTTCAAAATCGAGTAAAGCTAAAATTGGTTTCTCTATGATTTTATTCTTCAGCAACTTAAAATTCCTGTGTGTTGCTTCTGTCCACTTGAACAGCTAATTAGTCTCCTTGATTGTTTCAAGAATTGGTGCACAAATCTGACTAAAACCTCTAATAAATTTCCTATAAAAACTTGCAAGACCATGAAAACTTCTTACCTCAAATATATTCCTTGGAATAGGCCAATTCCAAATTTCTTGGACTTTCTTTGGATCCATTTTCAATCCTTCTTTAGAGACTACAAATCCAAAGTAAATTAATTCTTCTTTCATGAAACTACATTTCTTTAGATTTATCAGTGGTTTCTCTTCCTCCAGAGTTCTTAAAACCAATTGAAGATGCTCTAGATGTTCTTCTTTACTTCTCTAAAAACTAGAATATCATCAAGTTAAACAATAACAAACTTACATGCATATTCCTTCAAGTCTTCATTCATCAATCTTATGAATGTGATAGGTGCATTAGTGATTCCAAAAGGCATCACTAACCACTCATACAACCCACTGTTTGTTTTAAATGCAATCTTCCATTCATCTCCTTCTCTAATTCTTATTTGATGATATCCAATCTTTAAATCTATTTTAGTAAAATACTTTGACCCACTCAAACAATTCATCAAATCATCCATGCATCGCAAAGGAAATCTATACTTGATAGTGATCTTGTTTATGGCTCTGGAATTTGTACACATACACCATTCACCTCCTCTCTTTGGACTAAGTACTATTGGTATAGCACATGGACTAAGACTCTCTCTGATTAGTCCCTTATCCATCATTTCTTGCACTTGTCTTCCAACTTCTGCATTCTCTTGAGGAGTTAATCTGTATGCTACTTTGTTTGGCAAACTTTCTCCTGGTATTAGATCAATATGATGATTAATACTCCTTATTGGTGGCAATGCATTTCGCAACTCATCCACAATAATGTCAGTAAAATCATTCAACAAAGTTTTGATTTCTTCAGGAAAATCATCTAGGTTTGTGGAAGTTAAAATTACCTTAGGCCTCCCTATGACAGCAAAATGCATTTCTTCACCTTTCCCAATATCTTGTAATAGCACCTTTCCACTCATTAGCATAACATTGTTTCCAGGTGCATCTTTGTCAACTTCATCCTTCAATGGAAGCAGTGTATGTTTATTTCCATCCTTCTCCATAGTATATAAGTATTTTTCCTCCCATCATGAGTAGCTTCCTGATCAAACTGCCACGGTCTTCCCATCAATACATGGCATACATCCATTGGAATTACATCACACAATATCACATCCTTATACGTACCAATTTGTATCTCTACCTTGCATTGTCCTGTCACAATAACTGGTGTCCTTTCTGCAACCATGACACTTTATAAGGAGTAGGGTGTACTATCTTCACTAATCCTAGCTTGTCCACCATCTCTGTAGAAATAAGGTTATCAATGTTTCCACTGTTAATTATCACTTTACAACATTTACCTTTGGATTTGCATGTATTTTTGAATAAACTCTTCCTCTGAGCTGGTTCTTCAGTCTCTTTATCTGCCTTAAGAAATGCCCTTTTCAACAACAGGGATTCTCCTACTTCAGGGGATTCTTCATTTTCTATAATTCGAGGTGTTTCTTACTTTGCCTTAGCCAAATTCACATTCCTTTGACTTGTTGTTCTATTATGAGGACATTCCCATGATCCATGTCCCCATTCTCCACATGTGTAACACCGACTATCTCTTCCTCGGCCTCTTCCTTTGGGTGCAAGTCTTCCTCTATTAAAATCTCCCCTCTGTGGTGTTCTACTACTTGAAATTCTTGTTTCGTTCTAATGTTGCTAAAACCTTGGTTTGGTAGTTCCTCTACCTCTTACTGAAATTTTCCATCTATTCCTCTGATTTTGTTTTCTCAACATCTTCTCTTCTGCCTTCAAACCTGCTTGATAGGAATCTTCAGTGGTCTTCAAACTCAGAAAGATGATCTCATCCTGTATGTCATATCCTAAGCCATTGATATATCTGGCTACCTTCTCCATGTCATCCTCTGCATGTCCTGCTCTAATACTTAACCTATAAAACTCTTATGCGTATTCATTAATAGACATTCCTTTTTGCCTTAAATTCTATAAATGTTTGAAAAGATTTAATTGATAATCTTTTGGCATAAATTTAGCTTTCATTTTACTCACCATTTTGTCCCATTGCTTGATCTTGGACTTTCCTTTTCTTGTTTTGGATGTTTGTAGTTCGTCCCACCAAATAGCTACCTGACCCTTCAATCTGGTAACTGCAGATTTCACCTTCTTTTCGCCATCAACCTCTTCATAGTCAAAATATTTGTCCAGTGAATTGATCCAATACATTAGCTCTTCTGCATTGAGACTCCTTTCATACCCGGGAATTTCCACCTTTGGATTCCACCTACTTTAGCCAACATCTTGATAACTTTGGTAGTTTCATTTTCCTCCTCTTCTTCTTCCTTAGAAGATTCTTCTGCAGTACTGTCAACTACTTCATCAGGTGTTCTCCTCTGCGCAGTCTCCATTGTGTCCATCCTTGCACATAGACTCCAGATCTCCTCCAGCAGAACTGCATTTGCTTTAGGTCTTCTTCGACCTATGTCAACTCCTTTCCTTGGCGACATGTTTACTGCAGTCAAACTCAATCTCTCTGCTCTGATACCAAAAATGATGCAGGAGGTCAATTGAACAGAAATTGAACAACAACTGAACAATAATTGAATAGCAACTAAACAACAATTGAACAACAATTGAACAACAATTGAACAGCAATCGATCCCATGTTGACCTTCCCTTTTTGCATAGGCACTTCACTCCATGTCGTTAATTTCGTCATCTAATCTGACGGTTGATAGTCACCCGATCATCGCACATTGCATATTGCAATTTCTCAAGGCCAGGGTTCATTCACTCATGAATGATGTGATGTGATATTAATCCAATGGTCAGCATCAGTAGTGATCCAACGGTCAACAGCAATATCACACAAGGATCTGCGCGATGTTTAACTGCCCTTACGAAGGCGATATGGTTTATGAACTCTTGGTCTATAAGAGTTCGGGTCCAAATTTGAGATTATCGTTCGATCATCTTAAAACCTGATATCCATTGGATAATGGAGTCCATAAAATGCTATGACTAGCGGTCCTTCAACTAACACATGGGTTAAAGACAGGCCTAACCCCGTCGTTGACTATGACGTAAGTAGTTGAAAATTAGATTGATGGTTAGGATGGAGTACAGGCTTCAACCACGATCAAGCCTTTATCTGCTCTTCTACCCCCATCATTAATACTAATGACAATGATTAACACATAAATACTAAGATTAACAATTAAAGTGTGAAAACAAGGAAAATATCTGATTTAGCTTCAGAATACAAATACATAGAGGTAAACGATAGTTTTCACCAGGATTAACACACAGATGCAAACTAAATCAAATTCCTTCAATATAATAATAGTTACAGAGCCTTGGCCCTCTCGACCCAATTACAGCAAATTAACAGACCTCTGTTTCAATCTCAAAACCCTCTCTATCACTCAACTCTCACCTCTCACTCAAATCTCAATCATCTCAACTAATCCTTCTTCCTTACATTTTTTTCTCTTTATGAATAAAATCCTATTCTAACTGTAATAACAACTCGACCTCTATTTTAATCACTCTAACAATCAAATCTCTATTTTCAAGCTCCATTACACACCTATGCTAACAACTTATCCCTTAATCTAAAATAAGACAATTTCCTAACTATTACAATAATGAAGTATAGATCATTTTCGAGAGATCCAACCCTCTCGACTAAAATTGACTTTTGACCACTTAGTCAATGAAATTCAATTCATTTATCCACAACATGTGAACAAACCATCACATTGTTGGCTAAGTCCAGATGCTCCTGTATCAGATGAGGTCGAGTTCTCTCAAATTGGCCTTTTGGTCTTATCCCCATGAGATACCTCCTTGATATGAGGGCCTTCTCCTATCTTTGGAGAGATCCTAACTCCTTTTCCATGCCTATATATTCATCCTCTCCCATTCCCAAATGGTTGGTCTTTGGCTATTTTCACCCTTATGCTGAGATTGTGCCTGCATGCTACTCATTTGGCTTGGAGAAGGAGTGCTTGGAGAGCTTGAGCTTGGACTTGGACATTCACTCAAGGAGATCTTATGGACATCAAGGCTTGGTTGTATGCTTCCTCCTTTATTCTATTAATATATACAACTTCTAGTTCACTTTCCATAAATGTATGTGTTAATGCATCATTTATCTTAATGCTCCTTGATCTGTTAAGTAGGTTACTTTTGATTATGCTATGTGTACTTGTATTCTTTATTGTGCCTTGATCTCTTGTGCAGGCATTCAAACATTGTGAGCAGTAGGATCAAGCCCATGGTGCAAGCATTTTGAGGTCTTCAACAAAGGAGGATGTTATAGCTTCAAAACAAGGTAGGCCATCTTCTTCTTCTCCTATTTCGATTATAACTTAGGAAAGTGTCTAGTAGATTGTCACGTAGGTTGTTAGTCCCGCTCATTGGGCTAGAGGGGTCATCTTTGAACGCAGAGAGGGTTTTCCTAGAAAAAAAATGGTGACTCTACAAGGGAAGCTATAACCATTTCCATCCATTCCTTCAATCATCTTCTATCATGAGTTTGACCAACTATCAGTTTCTTGTCATGTTTTCTTCTTTGTAGCTATTTTCACTCACTAGTTATTGCTTGGGGAAACCCAGTCTATTCTAGTCTTGAAGTTTTTTTATTTTTTCCCTATTTTTCTCACCCATCTTGTTCTTTTCCTTGACAGTCACGCTGTCATCGATGATTTTTTAATTATAGTCATGTTGATATCCCTTGCATCACCCTTTTTCCTATAACAGGCGCGCTGATACCAGAGGATAAAGAAAAATTAGGGTTTCTTCTTGTTTTCTATGTTTGTGGCCTATGTCAATGATTTTCTAGTGTGTCTACAATGTATTTTTCTTGGTTTTTATGCTTGTATGAGTACAAGTATCTCTTGACTTTGTTAATGCATTTTTGAGCCTTGATTGATTTCTAGGGTTTTTAGGGCTTCTAGGTCACCCTCCACTCATTGTCTGGTCTATTTTCTTGAGATTGATTGCTTCCATTCATGATTCTTCCTGCAATTAGGGCATCTTTTTCAAGTTACTTTTGGTTGATTGATGTGAAGTTTTTATGATTAGTGTCGATTCATATTGATGCTTTGAAGATTGCTTTAGTGCCACTATCAAGCATATATTACAAATTATTTGCATTGGTTGGACTAAAAGAGAGTACTTGTTTTCATTCTTATGTTTTGAAAAGAAAAAGTGAAATATTTCACCATTTAAGTATTTTTTAGACATTTTTTGCATTTGAAACCATAAAGTGAAAGAAATTTTCATTGAGTTGAGTTGATTGCATTTTCCTTTGCTCATTGCATTAGTTTTCATGGTTGGATGAAAGTGAAAGAAAAATCATTAGTGCATCTTAGTGAAAGGAAAGTGATTTTCATTTCTCATAGATTTGCATCTTGGCATTGCATTTGTCAGTGAAATGAAAGATTGGATTTCATTTTTAAATTTTTCATTGGAAAGAATTGTGTTTTGATGCATTTTTCTTGTTTGATGCATTATTTGGTTGTCTCTCTTCCTTCATTAGTTTAGCCTTCATCGAATGAAAAGGTTTCATTTTCATCATTTAGTTGAATTATAGGAATAGGTGACATTGTTGAGCCATAAAATTTAAACTTAATCCAAGATAAACTTAAAATTTACCTCAATTAACCTAAGGAGCATTTGTCACCTAACGTGAATATCTAGAGGTCTAGGCTAGAGACATGTTTCGGCTTCTTTAAACATAGAAGCTATCGTTAACTACCTGCAGTGTATCTCGGGGATGAAATCTCGTCCCAGTATGGAAGTATATAGAAGGTTCTCTAGTACTTTCGGGCATATATGAGGAACTTCAGTATGATAAGTATATAGGGACACTCTCATCGAATAGTTCTGCATTAGACATTGCTAACACGAACTTGTGCTCCTCGTACCGTCGAGTATGTATTGGGATACCCCATTAGGTTGGTGTCCTTTAGCCACAGGTAACCGAGTCAACCGCCTTGTAAACGTGATACACTGAACACAGCATTCGGGGAGATCGGTCGGTATCCGTCAAGTCCTTGGTTTCGTCTAAGGTGTGTATAATGGTTCATGGTTACTTGGTAAACCATCTTGCCTAGTATTACCCATTTGGATTTATTTGTTGTTTTATGTCATAAAATTAACTTCCAATGATAACATGTCAAACACATGCAGTTGCTTCTTGGCCCCATATTGAGTAATTCCTTTTAAATTTTATTTTTAATCAACCCTCAACGAATCATCTCTTCTTCTTCTTCTCTTGGGAGAAATTCATTGTGGCTGAACCATTGAGTTCACCCCACACTTCCCCTTCATTATCTGATACTCAAGGGTCATCACAAGGAGTTCATCCAGAACTTCCACAGTCACTTGAAGCTCAAGGCTTTGAACTTGGGATTGTCCCAAGCATCCAACCCCTTGATTCTCGTCCATCACCTCCAGATTCTTTGTCACCTCAGGAGTCTAATCCAACAACCCCTAAGAGTCCAGAGAGGTTTTTCTTATACCCTCTAAATCCATTATTTGATCCTTTTGTGATATATACTCAACAACCTTACAGTCCGTATGATCAACCTGGTGTTCCTTTCGATTTATCTCGTACATCTCGGATTCCCCCTCACTAGTTGTTTCTATTGTAGCATTCTTTGGTTTTGATAAGATAGAATATTTGAAAAAAATTTAAGATAGGATATGGACATAATAATAATGAATAGAATGTTTTTGAAAAAATATCTTGATGATGATGTCCATATCAAAGAAAATGTTAGGTTAGATGTCCTAAAAAAAAAAGACAAAAAGAAAATATTAGGTTAAAAAGAAAAGAAAACAAATAAACTCTGAAAGTGAGCAAATCTAAATGCCACTACTATTTTTCTGCAAAATAATGGTTGTGTGCAGCTTGTCATAAATGCCACAACCCATGACAGTCAAATAGTTTAATCTTGACTGCTTCATGCTTTAAATTTGATGTTATAGTTAGAGAATAAAAATCTGGCTAAACTGTTTAATCTTGGCAGATTAGTAGTTAGGTAGAGAATAATAAGGTGCTCATCAATTTAATCTGAGCCCTTGGATGTTATAAGGTTAGAATTAGATAATTTGCTTTTGTAAAATAAAAAGAAAGGAAAAGGGTTTGCTAGCTTAAATGCACCCATTAAGTGAAGAAAAAATAATAGAATAAGAAAAGGGTAAGTAGAGAAAGGTTGCAGAAGTATCATGACTTTTTGGACAAAATGTACATATCATGTTTTACCATATGTTTCTATGTACATAATGCAATTACACAAAGAAAATGAAGGTCTACAAGATAAATTAATTAACTTCCCTCATTTCCATTCATTCTTATATTTACTAATTTTCTCTTCCCACCTTCATAGAGTTCATATTCATTCATTTTCCATAAAAACCCCTTTTCCTAAGGTTAAAATACTTTTTGCCTAGGAAAAATTAATAACCCATGCTAAATCCCCTTTTACCTAAAAACCCACAAAAAGTTATTTAGCCTAAGTATTCATGCATATATGTGAAAATCAAATAACTCATAAAAAGCATTATACTTAGTCTATTTTCCCTTTCCGCGTATATTTCATATTAACACTAACATAACATATTAAACCCCTAAAAAATTCATTTCCCATCTATATTAACTCCCTTTATTAAAATACCCTTAAACCTTTAGTTTTATTATAAAACTATATATTTAATAAAACATTGCATATCGCAAATCGCAAACCTTTCAACATGAATACACCCTCCTCTACATTCCAATATGCGATTGCGATGGACCCGGACCTGACGCAAATATATATTAGAATTCATTGTCATTTCGCATCTGCCCCTCATCGCAAGTCCCAACTGAAGCAATAACCCTTCGCCATTGCGATCTCCAATTGCGATGGGAACCTAGACCTGATGCAATATTAACCATGTTTTATTTCACACTGCGTCCAACTCCTATCACATTCCTTTGCGATGGGCCTTCCTCCGCTAAACCGCAATTGCAATATGCGATAGGAAACCCGGACCCGATATCATTTATCCACCCCAATTCATATTTTTTCAAATCCACATTATCGTGTTTTGCGAAGGTTTTCTTAGTTAAAATGTTTTTTACAATTTTAACAAAGAACCTTTGTTTAAACATAAAACCACGCTAATCTCAGTTTTAACCCATAGTACAACCATTGTTGCCATAATTAACTGTTGGGACCCTCCGTGTTGCTTTTTCACTCCACCACCGTTCGATCAAATTCACTCAAATCCACGAACCTTACTGATTTCAAGTTGGCTCTCTGTCCGAGTATTACCTGCTTGAAAAGTGGTATTCCACTGACCTCCCTCTTCTATGTGTCAGGCTCAAATTACTTTGGGTGACCCCTCCCAAAACCACCTGCGCCTCATAAAGCGGTGCAAAGAAAACCAAAACCACCTCCCGCATAATGACAAAATTACCACTATTCACTTTGCCCCATATTTCAAAAAGAAAGTTGTTTTTAGTTTAAACGCAAAAATCACCATTTTGGCCGTGTTTCACTTGTTTTAATAGTAAACCCTCCATAAGCCTCTGCGACCAATAAAGCCATCATTTTACCTCCCGATACGCTCTGGAATCCTTCCAATATCCTTTCAAGCTCAATAAAGCCATTGATGTCCTCCTCTGTCACCTATGTTTTCTTGACAATTTCTGTGTTTTGCAGATAAGAACTTTTGTTCCAGGCTTACAAAAAAAAAAAACCTGCATACAGTTTGAAGACAAATTTAAAGGGATTTACTATTGAAAAACACATTAAAAACCTAAAATGCACAGTAAAGGTTACTCAGCAGGGTCAAAGGATATTTACAAAGTTAAAAGAGTATCAGATGAAAGATAAAATGAAGAAATTCACCAACATAAAGGATACAAACAATCAAGCAGCTTAAAGGGGCAAAATATCAAACAACAAAGCCAACACAACCTGAATAAATGGGACAACAAGAAACAGTTAAACAGTTACCCCTATCTTCTTGTATGAAGATCTTTCCTTTCCTAGAATAAATCTTAATCAGTTTTAGGATATTTCCTGAGTTTCATTATTGTATAAATAACTCTCTTCTCGAGTTGTTATGGGTTCGAAGTTCGAGGTTCATTACTCATTTCTTGTAAAGTCTTGACTATTCATTCTACTTTGAACCTAGTTGCACCTGTGAAGGAAGCTTTTGTAGACACTTGATGTACTTAGTCTTTTTGGAACCTTAATACAAAGTAGACGATTCTAAATTTGGTTTTACACAGTTTGTGTTATCCTATAAGTTTTTCCATTTATCAATCATTATGTCTTTCTTCATATGCTTATGACTTATAGAGATATCTAGGTAGGAATAATTGTGTCTCAATTACTTCCTATAAGCTCCTAAAGTGATCATCTATTAAGAGAATGGATTAATGAACTCTCTATTTAGCTAATCCCCTCTAATCAATAAATCATCAACATCTTATGTAAGCTTAAGTATATTACCTTGAACCTTTGGAACGTAGTTTAGAAGGTTTTCACACTTATGATTGTTCTGTTTTACAGTCTAGAAACTGTGATAATCATATTATTTGATGTCTTCTTCTCACCACTATTTTTTATCTATATCACTGTGTAAAGATTTATAGCAGCCCTTTGCCAAGATATTAATATAACCCAAAGGATTAAGTATTTCAATTCTACATCTGTCTTAATTCATTAGTCTTGCAAAACTAAAACCAAAAACCCCAAAACAATTATTTTAGATGCTCTAGCATTGGTAGCTAACCTACTACTATCTTAGAGGTACAACAGTTTCCACCCATGGACTCAAAAGGTGAGATTCCAACCTCTCCTCGAGGTCCTCCGGAAGTCTCCGCTACTCACAGTCTTCATGTTGATGAAGAGCAAGAGTATGACTTTCCTCTTGAAGGCTTTCCTTTTACGGGAAGAGTTTTGTCTCAGACACTTCCTAAAAATAGTGGGCCTATGCTTCCACATGGTTATACAACATTGGCTCAACTAATTTCAGGAACTCCCAGTGCTTCCTATTTGTACCAAAATCCTATTTGGTCATCAAATGTTATGCCTACTTCTAGTATGTTTATTCCTAACGTGACCTCTCAAATACCTATACAAATTGTCGTTATGTTAGTTCCCATTGAACCAACAATTCCGTCATAGCCTTTACTTTTTTTTTCAACCTTCCATTCTGGTACAACCAACTGTTTCGGTTCATGCATCTATAAGTTCCTCAATCCCTCCATCGAGTGGACACAATGTATCACCACCTTATTCACAGCCTGGGGGGGAATCCAAACATTCATCTTGTGTCAAGTGGAACCCATGTGAGTCAATCACAACTTCACATGGTTGGAGTCAATCAACCTTATCCTCGTGGTATTCCTAACCCCGTTGGTTCATCCGGGGTAGGTAATATACAATATCAATAGCCATACATGGACCAAATTCCACTCCAACAGTCTTATGTTCCATATGGTTCACAAGCACTACAAAATCCACCTTATATTTTGCAAGCAAGACCCCATGTGCAACCTGGTCAATCTGTTATTCCTGGTGTTACCAATACCAGCAAGTGTTGAGCCCTGAACTTGCATCTTTCCTACACATTTGTCTAGCTTCTTTCCATTCACCTGGACCTCCTAAGCTATCAACATCATTGCATATTAGTCATAAAAGATCATTTAAAGTGGTTTTTTAACTATGTCCTTATGTTTTCTGTTTGAATTAGACTTTTGCTTATGAGCTACGGAATGCAGCCACTTTCAACAGCTGGTTCAACTTTCCGGAGCCGTTTTTGTTAAACTACAGGTTGCAGGTGTCATGAGGCAAAGCAAGCCACATGGGCAAGTTGGAAATGACTTGGACATGGATCAGGTCCCATTGGTCCAGCTAGATTCATCAAAGAAGGCCGTGGTCAAGCAGTGGTCAAACAGGAGAGTCCTATAGCAACAGGACTCCATTTTCAAACATGTGAAGATTTTCATGGCCATTTCTAGATCTCTGGAGGCACGCTGACACCTATAGGTTGACCACTATGTGGATCCAACAGCCGCTTTCAATAGATTGCATAATCTCGGCAACCATGATGCTAAATCCATGGACGTTGTTTTTCACGTGTCCTCTGTTCACGTAGTTTTACAGGAAAACAGTTATGTAACCTTTGTTATAAATAACGCGTTCTTATACGCATAGTAGTTAGTCTTTTGAAAATGATTTTGCTGTTAAGAACTCACTGTGTCGTGACACTAGTTTTATTGTTGTAACTGTGTTTTGAGATATATATAAGAATACTTTTTTCTACATGCTTGCGTGAATGTAATTTTGGATTGATAGCCTGTTGGCCGAGGTTGTGCAGAGGGCCCCTACACACTGAGGTTTCGTTTCCATTGTTGTTGTATAGTCTTTATGTATCATTTCTTTGTTATTACTGCACATGTTTTATAGCTATTCATTTGTATAGATATTTCTAACATTTCACTTATGTCCATGACCTTACAAGCTTTGTATAATGCTGATCAGTGTGTGCATGTTTCAGGATAGAGTAGACAACCCGGGCATTTGTATAAAATTTTCACAACAACTAGTGATATGGAATTAATCCTCTGCTGACTTTGCTTTTCTTAGTTTCTTTTAAGTTATGTTTTGTTGATTTATGTTTTGTTCATTTTCTTTGTTAAGTTAGTTAGAAATCAACTTTCTCATTTCATTGATAGTTACCTCTGAAAGCCATAGCTAGACTAACTGGCGAGGGATTGAAATATGAATGTTGTAATTTGATTTTAGTTTACTTTTCTGCAATTAGATATTGGATTGCTCATTTCATTGACAGTTACCTTCGAAAGCCATAGCTAGACTAACTGGCGAGGGATTGAAATATGAATGTTGTGATTTGATTCTAGTTTACTTTTCTGCAATTAGATATTTGATTGCTCATTTCATTGACAGTTACCTCCGAAAGTTGTAGTTAGACTAACTGGCGAGGGATCGAAATATGAATGTTGTGATTTGATTTTAGTTTACTTTTCTGCAATTAGATATTGGATTGCTCATGTCATTGACAATTGTCTCCGAAATCCATAGCTAGACTAACTGGTGAGAAATCAGACTATGAATGATGTAATTTGATTTTAGTTTTACTTTCTTTGCAATCTTTGATTTCCTTGAGTGCAATAGCTTAAATCAATTTTATGTATTTAGACAACAGCAGAGATGATAGTTTCATAATCAGTAGTTCATTAATTACTTGTTTTAAATAGCAGCATCTTTTCATTCTTGATTCAAGTATTATTTTTCACTAGTATGTTCTAAGACCTTCTAAAGTGTTAAGTTTTAGGAACCCTTATAAAGGACATAATTGCCTTAAAACCTATAACCATACTTGCCTTCTAGAAACTTAGGAATAGGAATTCCATAAACAAAGATAAAAACCCCCAAAAACAACATAAAAATGAAAAACGACAAAAGTAAGAGATAGGTTATTTTGCACATATAGTGCGCCACACTTCGTCAGCTTACGAATCCTGGATTGATAATTAATGTAGCAATTTAGGACACACTAAATTGACCAAATAGCAGGGAATCCCTCAAGGAACTCTCCAACAACCGTTATAGAAGCAAGGGCAACCATTGCAGCAGTATCAATGGCCTTAGCAACAGAAAACGCAGTTTGTTCAACAACATAATCAGCCCTTGTATCCATAAGGCCAACCTTTGCAGCAGCAAGTTCAACCCTTGCAGCAACAATCTCAACCTGTGTACGAACAAGGTCAAACCTTGTTGACACAATGTCATCCCCTGCAGCATCAAGGCCAATCTCTTCATATCCAGGGTTAGCAAGTGCAGCAACCTTACAATCCACATGCCACACATAATGTTTATCCTCCTTATGGTTATCAACGGCCTATGGCAGGTTAGTATCAACCCTACCCTGGACAGAATCCACCTTATGATCAAGGTACCCTTCAGTGGGGGAAAAATCAAACCCCCTATGGACAAAATCCTCCACTTTGGGGGCAGAATCCTTACCAACAAGGTTGGAACCCACAAGCTGGGCCTCCTCAAAGGCCTTATATGCCTTTTAATCTACAATTTCCATTTTTAGCTACATTGGAACAGACCGATGTCTCGAGGCTTGCTAATGATCCCATTCTTCATTCGCCTTACTGACCTCCAGATACTACTAAAATGTAGAGCAATTTCCCCAGGTTTGAAGTAAAAACTAAAGAGGACGCTCAAGCCCATGTGATGACATATCACTAATGGTGTTCTTCTAATTCTTACATTAACGATTATGTTCATCTTTGCCTCTTTCGGCGAACCTTAATAGGTGTTTCCGCAAAATGGTATGTTGATTTGCCTTGAGGTACCTATGCAGACTTTAACTCTTTGGCTATGGCCTTCCTCACCCACTTCCAGTTGTCAGTTCAGTATGAAACTGGTACTCATTTTCTTACCTCTCTAAAGCAAGATATCGCGACCCACATTTCTGATCATATCCATGAATGAAGACATTAGCGTCACCTCATCAAATTCAAAATTCAAATGAGCTGTTAACAAAATGTTTAACCAAATCATTCGTAAACAAAATTGCTAAAGATATGGAAATGGGTGGATGTGTTACCGAGGATCAAGTTATTGCTCATGCCTAGTATTTGGAGTTAATCTATTCCCAATCTAGCACGCTATATGAAATGTTGCCTAATGCTCCAAGACCATCTTCAGATCCGGCATCTTCAAAGTTTTTTGTTGTACCACCTATTGATGGTATAATTGGATCAGTGTCTCAGACTTCCACAAAACTTCTTCGAAGCAAAAATCTGTTTTGGATACTAGTTCTAATCATCCTTTGAAAACTCCATCAAATCCTGGTAAAACCTCTCAGGTCCATGTCGTCCAGTATACCAAGGCAAATAAAGCCTCAAAAGGTAGGAAAAAGGGTAAAGGAAAATCCAAATCCGATACCCTGAAACAGGATCCTCCCAAGTCATATGTTGATGATGCCTCCAAACGAAAGCCGAAATATCCTTGCCTCATTTGTGAGGAAGACCATTATAACAAGGATTGTCCCCAACGTGCTGAAGCTAATCGTTTATTGAAATGGACTTCGTCTATTTTGAAGAGCCATTTCCATCTCAGTAGACTCAGTTGGTATACCAACCACAATCCTCCACCTCATATGGTTCTCAAGTTTACATGATGATGGGTTCATTGCCTATCTTTGTCACTACTCGATTGAAAGACTATAAAATCCCTCAAAAGCAAACAGTGGAGAAAGAAGCCACCGCTATACCTTCTACTTCTACTCCACCTAGTTTTGTTCCTCTCCATATTGAGAGACCTAATAATGAATATGTTCTTTGACCACCTCCCAAAGGTGTGCTTCGGAAATCATCCTATAATATGAACGCTAGAGCTACTCAACATTACAGTATTATCGAAGATCTATCTCAAGCACCCTCGGCAATGTCCGGTTTGGAAGTTCTCCAAACATGTCCAATGCAACATCATTATTGTCTACTATAGGATCCATTGGTCCTGTTGATTCTAGTTTGATTACCTTCAATCTCAAAAATCATGTTCTTCGTCTTCCTCATCAAATTTCTTTTATGATTCAAGTTATTATTAAAGGAAAGATGATCCATCAGACTGTCATTGATGTAGGTGCTTCCAGCTGCATCATGTATGATTCATGTTGGAAATCCATTGGCTCTCTGCCCCTTAACCAGTCCCCAAACACCTTGGAGGCCTTTAATGGCAAAGGCTCCCATCCTTATGGTATTCTCACAAGTTTTCCTATCACTTTGGAAGGGAAGATTGTCGAGCTAGAAGTGGAAGTTGTAGATGCAAATCTGAATTACAACCTTCTACTTGGGCGAAGTTGAACCCATGCCATGTTTTTTGTGGTTTCCTCTTTGTTCTAGGTTCTTTGTTTTCATTATGAAGGGAAAATTATCATCATCGACCAATTTTCCTTTTTCTCTTATGGTGCCTCCAACGGCAATGTCCCATATGTGGGAAATACCGAAATTCCATATGAGAGCATGAGGGTAGGTATTTTTAAATTTCTTCTTTAATGATAACTTTTTCTCTCCCACCTCTACATGTCACCTCGATCAATATGATCTATGTTTCTAATAATCCATCAATTATTCCTTCTAGATCATAATGATTCATTTGGTGATTCCATGCTGCTAAGTCCATTGTAACAATCTTATCATGAAATTGTCTCGGCTTTATCGGCTGCTTTAGAAAGTCATGTTGTTTTCAGTATGAACCTAGATACCTATGTGCAATTTCCTTGGCTTGGTTCTTGGGATTCCCCGGATCCTTTGAACAAGACATTCCCCACCAACGAGACTGTTTTTGAGGTTATGTCTCTTTAAGAAACTAATTGGAACAATATTCATCATCGTTCCTCGTTTCTTCCAAGCCTAATTGAGATTCCTTTGAGTATTGAAGCTTTCATTTCTCATAACCCGATGCATCCACTTCAAACACCTGTCTTCCACTTCAAACACTTGTCTTGGTGCACAAAGTCTTGTCTGAAGGTAATATGGGAAATATTACTGCAACCATGCCACTCAACATTTCCATTAAACTTGGAATTGTGATAACATCTACATCGGGGTTTCTTGTTCTCTTGATGAGATCAGGATTTACACTCACCTTTTCAAGGAATTTTGTGATGTCTTTGCTTGGTCATATGAGGAAATGCGTGGTATTGATCCAACTAGTGTGGTGCATGAAATAACCATGTATCCTGATGCGAAGACCGTTCATCAACGGCTTCATCCCATGCATCTTAGGAAGGTTGCTACTATTAAGGCAGTAGTTGAAAAACTTTTAAAAGTTGGTTTTATTTATCCTATCCCATTGACAGATTGGGTTTCTAACATTGTACCTATTACTAAAAATCAGGGCATGATCCGAGTTTGTGTTGATTACTGCGACATCAATCGTGCATGCCCGAAAGATAACTATCCCACTCTATTTACTGATCAAATCATCGATGAGTGTTCTGAGAGTGATATTTTCTCTTTTATGGATGGTGTTGTTCCCGTTTCCCATAGGCAATCCTCAGCTACAAAAACTACGCCAAGAAACCAACTCAACCAGCCTTTAGGTTCAAGCTAGCCCTTGAACCAAAGGGGGCTCCCTCAGTTGTTACGAGGCTTTGTTTAACGATGTTCACCTATCACAGAATAGCAGCCTTTGAAGCACAATGGCTAGATTTATGGTTTTAGTTGGGGGTGGTTGGTAATCAATGAAAATCTGTATCCATGATTAAAGGCCTCTCTCATAGGGTTTCCTTCAGAACATGTCAGCTTCCAGCTTGACAGAATGACTTAGCTTTTCAAGGATTATGATAGAAGAATCTAAGGAGATTCCTTATAATTAAGCAATCAGATAGACTTCTTAACAACTAGGGAAAATTGGATGTGTGTAGAAGATTTCTACAACCCAAAAAAATATATTCAAAGGAAACTGAAGGCCAAACTAAAACCAATCTAAGAGGAACTATTTTGGATAGATAGTCCAATAATCTAATATATTTTAATGGCTATCAGAAGGCATAAAGAAAAAACCAGTCAAAGAGGAGTTATCTTGGACAAATAGTCCAATAAGCTAACCGCTTTCTAAAGGTTATTATTTTATAGGGGATTTTAGAGAGATTAAGACTTAATCTACACTTACCCACGCTTTTTATAAATTATTTGAACATGTGTAGAAATAAGATATGAAACACTAGAAAGACATACTAGAAAACACAAAATTCTGTCAAACTCGAGCCGGAAGGATTTCAATAAATACTATAATAGAATCTATTACAAATTGAAGAGCCTTGGCATCAAAATCCCGCACATATTACTTCAATTGATGAATTGTTTATACAATTTCTTCACAAAATCTCTTGATAAAAATATCAAGAGCTATTACAATTATCTGAAAATTGTATTACAAAAGTAGAACACAAATAAAGGTAACTAAAACTATTTGAAGAGTTCTAGAACTATCCTTGAGGGTTTCTATTGATAAATAATAGAAATTCGAATTTGATTGCAACTCATATTTGATGAGGTGGCGTCCAAGTCACTAACTGTCTTTGACCTTTTTCCTCCCGAAATTCTAAAAAATAGGGTCTTGTAATACATTCTTGTCTCCCAAAAAATAGTATTTGTTAGAAAAATGAGAGAGGCTTTTGTAAATTATGATTTTAGAAACAAAAACCTCTTTCAATTTTTTAAAATTCATTTCCGCCTGCTTGAAAACCGCATTTGAAAACATTAACAAAATATAGAAAAATTTGGGAAAACATGCCGAAAAAGATTCATCCGAATATCCCAAACCATAACCTATGTTACAAAATTGAGAGAGGTTTTTGTATATTATAATATGGGGAACAAAAACCTCCTTCATTTTACTACAATTCATTTCTGTGTATCCACTATGCTTTACAAAAAGGTGACTGAAACAGGAATTTCTAGAAAATATCCCTTTAACAAATCATTAGTATCTCCCAAAGCATAATAGTTGTTAGAAAACTAAGAGAGTGTTTTGTACATGAAGATGTTGTCAACAAAAATTCTTTCCATTTTGGAAAATTCATTCTCGGATGTTTGTAAACCATGTTTGAATTTACTTTATTAGATCATTTAATCATGTTTAAATGCATGATTAACTAAATCAACTAGCTAATGAAACTTAAATTTACATTTTGAGGGTGCATTTACTCTTTCACGCCCATTTATTATTTCTAAACTATTAAAACCTATTATATCAGCAAATTTAAATTAGAAAAACTAAATATGTTACAACAGATGGTTTTTCTAGTTATAACTAGATCAATATATTGCCTGCTGATCAACACAAGACGGCCTTCATCTGTCCATGGGGGGACTTTTGCCTATAAGAAGCTCCCTTTCAACTTGAAAAACATTGGTGCTAACTTTCAAAGAGAAATTTCATATTATTTTCATATTAGACACATTGTTCAACCTTATCTAGACGACTTACCAGCTCATTCTACTAAGTGTCGTGACCATATGGACCACCTTCAAGCCATCTTTCTGCATTGTCGACACTATAATATTCGTTGTATCCACATAAGTGTGTCTTTTGTGTAGAATCTAGTCAGCTTTTGGGTTTTCTATGTGTCCCAAGAAGGTATCCGAATATATCCTCTGAAAGTTGAGGCTATTGTAAATTTACCCCCTCCTACATCACTGCATCAATTGCAAATTTGGCAAGGAAAGGCTAATTTTCTTCATCGCTTTGTACCTAAATATGTTGAACTCACCAACAGATTTACTCGCTTTCTCAAATAGGGGATCCTATTCATTTGGGATGAAATTTCCCAACAATCCTTAAATTCCCTAAAGAACATGCTCATCATTGCTCCTTTATTGCATCCCCACCCCCACTATCGCTGTGATTATTTCCTCTCCCTGGCCACAACCAACAGTGCCATTGCTATGGTATTAGTCAAGGATGATGATAATGGTAATGAACACGTGATTTATTATTTAAGTCGAAATCTTATTGACATTGAAACTCGATATGCTCATGTTGAGAAACTTTCCCTGGCAGCATGTTGACGGTGCTGGACCCGCCAACATGTAAGGGGATCTCCACAGTAAGAAGTCCCAATTATACCTCAGACCGTTTGGTGTAGGAGTCCTAGCAGTGGGTCATATGGTAATGCCTTGACTATGATTTTGCATAGAGGCAAGTAATATAACTCTGTTGGTAGCAAGGGTGTGACAGTTGCTGCAAGCCAATGAAGGTGCATGAGAGGTTCTACACACGGGGGTTGAGATGAGTGCACCCCTTAGAAACCTGTGATAGCACACAGTCAAGAAGGGAACACATGAGCAAAGATACATCACAACATGGAAGGAAAGTTAGCGAGGAATCCAAAGTGATGGTTAAACCAACAGCACATTTCAAAAAGATTCATACATAAATACACATATAACTATACATGCATGCATAAGAAAACCAATACATATATCATTTAGAGTAAACCAGATAGCATAGAATACAATACAACATATGCATGAAACGCGTTGTCTCTTATTATATTCAGAAGTGTAAGTTCCAGTCATACAATACATCCATGTCCAACCACTAGTTCCGATAGCGGAATGTTACAGCCACAACCGCTTGCTCCTCCAAAGAGAATTACTAGCTCTGCACAGTGGAGAAGTAAAGGCTCATTACATTAATGTCCAAGCTTTCTCTAAGATAGTCCTATCGGAAGCTTGGCTGACCAAAAGCCCGTATAATGAGTTATGAGGGACTATTTATAGCAAAGGGTGGGGTGACCCTAGACATTCTCCTTTGTGACATTTCATCTACCCTCATGACTCTTCTTCTACTCTATGATTGTTACATCCAACTATTGACACTTAACTTACATTTGACAAGATGTTACATACAATGCACATGTACCCATGTGAGACAAAATGGCTTGGGCAAGCCATGCAAGACATCACTAACACTAGGTCCTTTTTGGTGAGACCAACTCTTTGACATGCTTGTGATGGTGAAGGTGGTGAGTTGATGCCAAGCTTGTTCGTCCATGATGGTGTTCATGCACTCCATGGTGACATCTTGCTAAAGCGAACTCTTGCCTCCATGGCATCTGGGTGCATTGATATGGATCCTCCATCCAACTCGTCTAATAACATGTGCATGGTCTTCTTGAGTGCAACCAAACTGAAAACACACTGATGCATAGTGTTCATGTTGATCTTCCAGTGTGTGTTGGTGGTCATGTGCATCAACTATCAACTACATGCTCAGCTCCAATTGGACTTGCTTCATGTATTCACCTTGGTGAGTGTGTTGAATGGGTTGGATCGCATGTGTGTGCACAATGAAATGCATTTTGTTGAATCCCTTGCATGCGATCAACAACACTTCTCACCATGTCTGCTTTGTGCCAGCTGCTGGGATGGATCTATAACTTGTACAAGTGCAATTTCATTTGTGATTGCATATTGTGCCCCCTATTGTTCTTGTTCCTGCTGCAACTCATTTGCTTATCTATGAAACTCATGTTCTTCCTTGAGTTGTTTCTTTAGCACATGCAACTCCTTATTTGTTCCATTCTTTGTCCTAGCGTGATCTTCATCCCATGTTGTCACCTCATAGCCTGAGTCTCAAAAGTTGCTTTCATCATCAGTGGATCTTCTTGAGCTTGTAACTTTGTTTCACCTCCGTGTTGTCAACAACCTTCCTCTTGCATTCATTGCATCCGGTATGTTGCCTTCATCTATTGTTCATGATGTTGATTATTGTGATGTTGTTGTCGTCATATCCTAATGTCCTCATCTACGAACAACTTGATGTCTTCATGGGTAGGAAAGTCCATAGACACTTGATCGACTGCATCCCCAAGTGTGCTCTGGACAGTGTCTTCAATTCTGCTCCCTTGAAAACCATTGTACATGTATTGCTGAGAGGCAAATGAACACTTGTGATACCTAGAGATATGGAAACCCTTATGGAAAGCAATCTATCAGTCAAAACCCAAAATGAACTTGAGAACTGACTCGCAACATACCTGTGTGACTAATCATGAATGTCACGCAATTTCATCTAGGAGGTCGGGAGATGGAATGCCAAAACTACGCAAGGCACAACCTAGGCTACTGGGAGGCTGACTGAATACTGGAACTGTGCAATGCATAGTCCAGTATAGCTATTGACTGTTGGAATTGCACAATTCATAATTCCAGCTGGGAGTGACCGTAGTCTCAAGGACTAATTGCGCAATTTTTTGGGCCAACAGTCACTGTCCCTTAGAAATGCACAAAAAATTCCTAGAGGACAGTTCCTAGGCAGAAATGTGCATTTCTGGAGAGGAAGATAGAGCCTTCCTTCCCTGGATTGTGCAATGTTGTCTCAGTGAAGGCAGATTCCGGGCCAAGGTTGGCCAAACTCGCCGACAGGCAACTGAAATCAAATCTGAATGTGAATTCATGGCAATACTAAGTGTAAGCATAAGTGAATAATCGTGCATGCAAATGGTGAATGACAGACTCAGAAAATGGAACAACATGCATGTGGGTGAGGCGAGTTTCCGAATCGGTGACCGTTTGTGAAAAACAGTTTCACGCATGTGATAGCAATGAGATTTTAATGGAAACTGAAATGGTACTATTACAAGCTAATATGTATCAAAACGACAGCAAGCGCTCACTAAAATCAAGTAGATAGTGCTCATATGAAGTGAAACAAAAAAAGCACTAAAATGCAACACAAGACATGGAAAGTGAGCTTACCCAAAAAAAGCTGAGATGAATGTGCCAAAAGCTCCTAGATGTGATGTGGGATGTTAGAGCTGCAAGGTTGATGCGAGGAATGAGCTCTATAGTGTCCAGTTGATGATTTTTGATAAAATAGAGGTTGTGACATGCATGCCACATGTTAGTGTCAATCTTTGCAGCCTTCCTTCAGTGATCAAACATGCTCTTACAAAGTGATTTTAAGGTGTCAAAGTCAAATTTTGTCATTTCAAAGATTCTTCAAGCAAAATTTGGTCAGTAGGCATTAGGTCTAGGGGTTACTTTTACTCCTGTCAAAGTTGTCCAAATGTTGGTTCATGTCACCATTCAACTAAGTGTACCATCACTCAGAGGGTTGTCATCATCATGTCAAGTTCCATTGGGTCATTTTACAGCTTGTTCTTGCTTCAGTTGTGCCTAGGTAAGGTCCATTTCCCTCTCCTAGGGTTTTGGAGGTAATTTCTCTTGGATGGTCAAATCATTAGAAAACTTGTATCCTAATGTTCATACACTTTCCCCTATCATTAATGTACCTTATTAAACACTTCCCATCACTGAGATCCCCCAAATTCCTCATTTTTGCACAAACCCTAGTTTCTTGCCGCAACTTGGCAATTTTCTAGGCTAGGCCTGTGTTTTTCCCTTTTGGACCCCTTCCCCTCACTCAATCTCTGAGATTCCACTTTCCCATGCTTCCTAACATCCCTCCCTACTTCCCAAAATTTCCCCAAGAATTTAGAAGCCCCTTATCCCCTTCATTTCGCTTCATTTCGACAAAATCCCTTTTTCACACATCAAGATAAGTTTCACTCAAAAGATGTTTCAGAGAAATAAAAGATGAATTTTGGAAAATGGAGAGAGTTTTTTGTCCAAAACATTCCAAGGAAGAAAAACCTCCTTCAATTTTTACACAAGTATAATGGTTTTGGAGAAATGTCAAGAATACCGTTGCCTCAGGAGAATTGATGCACCTGCAGGAAGTAGTGTTAGGAGATTTGATTTCTGACAAGTTAAATGAACTCCAAATTGAAAAATTCCACTTGGGTTGGAAAGTAGACTTCAAGATATTTCCAATGAGCTATCACATGCTCAATTTGGACACCGGGAAGGCCTCCAAAAGCCTCCTGCAAAATGCACTATGTGGTGTGCTACGCATATAGGAGGCGCGCTACGCATATAGCCTCCCCAGCCAGTGTAAAATAACAAGGCCGCTACGCACTTGCAGCGTGCTACGCATTGGGTGGGTGCACTACCCATACAGTCTCAGAGCTAAAAAAAAATTCCCTTGCGTCCATTTTCACACCAAATCGACACAATCAGCTTGCAAGTAGGTTTCTAATGGTTGCTTAGTGATTTTTGAACATGATTGTGGTGTTTTCAAAGTGGGGAAACAAGTATTTGATGAGGAGAAATGTGTAAACCCTAGGTTCATTGCAAATTCATTTCTTGGGGTTTTGAAAGACATGTTGATGGTCTTGTGAAGGATTTCCAAGCTTGTGTTGTTGATATATATGTTTATACATCTACTGTCAAAGTGTCACGGCCCTCACGCTCTCAATTTCCCATTTCATCACTGTTGTCATCGCCATTATATTACCATTGTCATTGCTATTGTTTTAATATGGTCATTTTCACATTGTTTCCCATTCTCCATTGACAAAACACAGTCCCATACTCATTTTCCCCTTTGACAAATTTTAGCCAACATTACAAAGGCTGCACACTACATTACACTTTCTACTCATTTGTCAAATTCACTTGTGATCAAAACAGAGACTGTTTTTATGCCAATCCACTTAACAGAGCTATTACCAATGTCACTTGTTTTCCTATTATACTTTGATACATATGTGACATATTTGGTTTCTTTGAAACTTTTGTTTTCACTACACCTATATCAACATACATATTGCAGACATCTTGTTTTCAAAGCCATGTCAGAGACAGATTCAGTTTTATGAGCAAGGATATGAGCAGGACAGTCACTCAACCGTTGAGGTTGATGTACTGAGATGGAGCATAGCAGTGCACCAGTAGTGGTAACATATCAGAGAGGCCACAGAGCTTTGTTTGCAGCATCACGACAAGTACTATCTCCACCCAGGGTGGAAGGGGTCTCGTTGACTTCATCAGCAGCGCGAGTACTATCTCCACATGGCGTGGAAGGGGTCTCGCCTTATTCATCAGCGCAGGTACATTCACAGGATCAGGATAGAAACAAAGACATGTTCCATCATATGAAAAATCATTATTGGGCTCGCATGCATGTCTGCAAGGCAAAAATGAAAATTCTAAAGAGGAGGTTGAGCAGAGCACTAAAACGGCGGAAAAGGCCTGATCCACTCCATATTTTGGCCGAGGCTTCATTGGCTGGACATAATACACGATGGAGGGTCTTCGCTCCAAATTTGAGCAAATTCGGAGAAATTTTTGTCATTTTGAAATATTTTGGCCTAAAAACAGGTTTTTCAGCTATATGAGTAGCGCGTCGACTCGCTCGCTTTTGATTAGGACACTTGCTAAGGGAAAACTTTATATTTTTGGGTTTTTCATGGTAAGTTATGCATGCTCAAGTATTTCCGAAGCATTTCATCAAGTTTTGGATGATCAAAAGGCCCAAAAACACCATGAAAACCACCTTGCTGCCACCTTTTGCTCCAGCAGGAAGTACTTCTAGGAGAATGAAGTTTTGGAGGGGCAAATGAGCTCCAAATTTGGAAATTCCACTTGGGTTAGATAGTCAACATCTAGGGATTTCCAACGAGCTATCATGAGATAAATTTGGGTGCTGGGAAGTGCCCCAAAATCAGGCTGAAAGACGCACTATGCACATGGCTCAGGCGCGCTACGCATATGGATTTTTGGTCAATTTTTCACCTTCCAGCTCAGAAATTCAGCCAGTTGAACCAGTTTTGCTTGTGGATGAAATTTTTGAGTTATCGTGATGTAAATTGATGGTTGACATGTAACTTTGACTCACTTTTACCTATTCTAGATGATTCACTCCTAAAAAAGTAAAAATCAGATGTAAGAATCAGTTTCCTCCCTTTTAGAGGCAAGTTGTTTGGATGCCTATATTCTAGCTCCTTGTTTAGAATTAGTTGAAACTGCTCCTAGAAGGAGGAATTCAACCCCTAAAGGCATGGAAAGGGGTTAGGATGGTCTATATGATATAATTTCTCAATCATTTTTAGAGGTTGGAGAGGTTGGACTCTTGGGAAAGATTGTGGCACACTATTGTACATATTTTTCATATTTTGGCTAAGGAAAGATCAGAGGTTTTGCAGCACCTGTTGGGATTCTTGTGGCTTTCAGTTCTTGATGGTGTTTTCTCTCAATTTATTGTAAGTTCTTTCATGTTTAATGTACGCCATTCCCTTCTTATGCTTATAAAACTAAATGAATGAGTAAATGAGGTTGAATCCATTGATTTCAGTGCTCTGCCTTTGAATTTGTTTAGTTTTACATGTTTTCGCCTGTTTGGAGAGGATCCATGTTCTCCCTTGCTCTCTTCAGCTCCTTTTCATTCTGATCCATCCATACACTTAATCAAAAAGCATTAAGACTACTACCTACCTCGCCCCAACTCGAAATCTACAAAGATCTGGCCTTATCCCCGGGCCCAAAATTGTTTTTTCCCATTTCTCCAACAAAAACCCAAAAAATCAAAATCAAACTTTCCTATCTCTTTACTAGCCTAAAATCAGTTCCCATTCTAGAGTCATCTTTCACCCTAGAGCGCTAACATAGTGGCGACTCCACTGGGGACGTCCTCCCTGGTAAAGGATACAAAGTTCAGATCTGATCGTCGATGGTGAAAAACGGTCAGACATCGCAAGGCTGAAATCCTTCACCTGGCGACTTCATTCACTGAAAAATCCAGAAATCAATGCTTCATGGCGACCTCACTACTGATGGACCAGATTACAAGAAGATACACTCCCATGAGCCGAGATCACATCCCAGGTTTTCCAAATAAGATGCCCAAGGTGGATTGGCTTCAGGATTTTCCTATGTTCGGAAATGAGGAAGGTAATGACCCTGCTCTTCATGTGGTGAAATTTCACATTCATGTGCATAAATTTAAGATGAATTTTCCTGAAGACTATTTGATGAAAATGTTTATGGCTACTCTGGAAGATGAAGCCCGATCCTGGTATGAAAGTTTGCCATCTGCTTCCATTTATTGTTTAAGGGATTTTCATACCGTGTTCTTTGAAAAGTATAAAGAATCATATCCATCCTTGATTTTAGTTCAGAACTGTTGTAGCCATGTACATAATTTCATTGAAGATCTAGAGAATTTTTATGGTGATAATGATTTCATGGACGGAGAAATCATGGAAGCTCTATACGAGAAACCATTTGAACAAGATGAAGGGAACCTAGAGGATACCCATCAAGATGCTCAGGAGACTTTGTAGTAGGTTGAAGATAATATGGCTGAAAATGATGAAAGAGAAAGTGTCGTTTCAGATCTGCCCATAGAAGAAGACAGCGTGCAGGGAAGTCAAGATTCAATTTCAGAATGTGATGCAGTCAAGTCAGCTATTTCAGAACTACATTCAGATTGTGATGACCAAACATATCTTGTGTTGAAGCCCATCAAAGAGAACTCTGCTGTTGAAATCATCTAGAATGCAGAAGACACAGTAATGGATCCAAATGTTCTCAGTCATACTGCCAGTCCATCATTAGAACACAACCTTCATGAAGAAGTAATCCAGTCAGTTCATGAAAAACAGAATGAGATCTTTGTGCAAGTAAGTGATAAATCTCCTTTCAATAACTCAGTAATAAATGATAGTTTGAATGCCCTGTCATATGAAGATAATTACTGTTTAAGCAGAAGAAAACAAAAAGCATTCTCTCCTTTGTCTGAAGATGAGATAGATCTACTTTTGAGAGGTCTTGTTACAGCCCAAGCTACAGTAGATTTGTAGTGCACACATAGTCAGGAAAGTGTTGGTGAAGCTTCTTCCTCTTTTCAGAAAGATGATTGTCTTGTAATTAGTTTTGTAGATCAACAAACAAATAATTTTTCCTTTCACAGAGATGATAAGGCTGTCATGTTTGATAATCTTGAAGATTGTTTTTTGTTTAAGAATGACCTAGATCATGAAGTTGAGGAATATATGTCAAAATTTCTCATGGTCAAGGAACCTACAGCTAACACTCAGATGACAAATACCTCTCTGTGCATTTCTATCCCTCAGAGATCAGTTGTCCTTTCAAATCAGAATGGAGTGAATACTTGTATTTTTGCAGCTGGATCTCCAGATAAGCCAGTGCTTCAAGATTTTCAAGACCCCTTCAGCATTCTTCTGCAAGCATTAGAAAGGATAAATATTGCTTGGTTCATTATCATAAGATTTGGTTTCAGTGGTTATTTTGAGTTGCCTACAGGTTCATTGTTCCGCCTACTCGAGATAAGTGAGAGCAGAAATTTGGTATGTAGCCATATGCTGGATTGGTTACATTGGAAAGCTCATTACACATGATTGTACATATTTCATTAGTATGCATGTGTTGTCATCATGATTTGAAATCTTGATGGACTGCTACCCTTCAATAAGCTTTGTAAGTTCTTGTTTTAGTTAAGTCAGTCATGAGTCAATTTCAGTCAAGTTTCAGTCAATAAATGTATTAAAAGTCGTGTGTTATCTGTTGAAATAATGACTCCATCACCCAATGGATGGAGGCATTGTTTGCTCTCCCAAAGCTCTGTTGTTCTTGGATCCTCCAAGAAGTGGCCGCTGCCATCCCCATTGGAGCCAATGTTAGACTCTGTCTTGTCAGCCCGCTGCAGTCAAATTCACCAAGGCTCATTTCTCGTCATTTATAGTCATGGATGGCAAAGAGTCTTTAAGAGTTTTTAGGTCTAGGGTTTTGTTGACTTAGCCGCATGAAAGGTTCAGTTTCCATTGCTAAGTTTCATAGTCAATAAGGCTTGAGAGTGGTTCTTCTTCAAAACCCTATTTTGAAGAAGAAACCATCAAATGTGTTTTTTCAGAATATGTAATTTGTCAAAAGTGTTCCAAAGCTCTACAGCTCCTCAATGGCAGCCTTGTTTCAGCTTCAGGAGCTCCAATCCCTGCAAAAGACAACAAAGTATCATTAGTCCAAGATTCAGAAAATCATGGTAAAGCCAAAGAAAAGCATTGTATTAAATGATCAAATGTCAAAATGCTAAACATTATGAAAGTGGGTCATGGAGTAATTTAAAATCAAATCTGATTTGATGAGATATTTTCTTCACATATAAATCATGGAAAATCATCCATTTCCACCAATTCTCAAGGCAGAAGTCGAATTTGTGAAGTGGAGGGCCGAAGACGTGTTTGCAGAGTTGTTGACAGGCTTTGAGGGTGCGCGCTACCCATACAGGAGGCGCGCTACCCATATAAGGGGTGCTACGCATATAACGCCCACAGCCCGTGTTAAAAATTAAGTGCGCTACGCGTATGCCATGCGCTACACGTTGGGTAAACACGCTATGCACATAGTATCAGAGCCTGAAAAATTTCTCTCATTCACCCAGAGCCGTGCCAATTACACTATCAGATTCAAGAGGTTACTTGCTCGATGAGGAAGGATTTGATTATGTGAAGTTAAATCTCTTGAGGGAAATTAAAGTTCAACAATGAAGCTTAAGGGAGTATTTGAAAACTTATACGAGAGCAAAGTACTTCTATGAGGTAAATCCGTGGAGTGAGCGATGTGATGTTGCCATTCCCATGTGCTTCACAAAATAAATTGAACCATGCATATACTCGTGAATCAGTAGAGCTGTATTATCAGTCAAATGCAGGAGCTGATGGCAATACTTATGGAGTTTCTTGTCAACAGAAGATGCCAGCACAACTAGAAAGTAATAAAACAACTCGGTGTCCTGAAATGGTTTCACAATCTACTGAATCCAATCAAAGATCTTTACCACCAGTTTATCCTGTTGCAGAAAGACCTTTTGATGATGGCTTTAATTGGCGCAAGTATGGGCAGAAGTAGGTTAAGGGTAGTAAGTACCCTCGCAGCTATTATAAATGCACTTATACTAAATGTCTTGTAAAGAAAAGGTTGAACGATCGCATGATGGGCAGGTGACTGAAATTTTTTACAAAGGCGATCACAATCATGATCCAAAACCCCAATCTAGTAGACGTATGTCTAATGCTGTGCGACCATATCTCTCTGATCAGGATGGGAGATATGTAACACGTGGGTCTGATGATAAGAATGAAAATATGGATGGTAAAATTGATGGATCTATTCAGCTTTTTCTAGAGATCCAAGGAGAAGAAGTGAATTGCGCTGGAGATCTTAAGGTGAATACAGAGCGTCTTCATAAGGGGAAATTGAAAGCAAAATTTCCAGCTGGATTGTTCATTTTTGTAATCAAAAGCATAATTTAAAAGGCATTTTGTTAAAAAGTAAATTTTTATTCAAAAACCAAATGTAAATGCCAAGTCAAAGCACGCCAAAATAAAATGAAGAATACTTACCACAGCAGAGAACAAGATTCGATTGCCTATGTTTATCTTCAGTAATGGGATTGACACCTATAAATGCCACCTCTTCATCAGTTATCAACAGATTCGAGCGCTAACACCACAAATCTAGGGAAAGCGACACCTGGTGGGAGGTTTCTGAAATGATCCTTGCATGTAACCTCCAACTACCAAAAATAGATCCTTGAAACAAGGGATGCCTTTACATTCTACCTTGGGAGAAGCATCCCATGCATGCAAGTCATTTTTTCTCGGTCCCAGAGGGAACCAATCAACTCAACTACACATGCAAGAGGCTTCTCAACTGCTAGGAGAAAATTCACATTTCTGACTGGGAGCTGGGCTGGTTGCTCAGAAGATTTGTGCAATTTCTAGGCAGAGTGGCTGACTGTTGCCCAAATTTTCTCAAATTATGGGCTGAGTAGCCCAGATGGAAAGGATTTCACAATTTTCTGGGTGAAGCTTGCTCAGCAGAATTTCGCAATTCTGGGGCCCAGCAAGTTGTCAGTCAGGATTGCACAATTTTTGGAGGGAAGGTTGGTTGCCCTCCATATTTGCACAAATTCTTGAAGGAGCTGCTCAGCCTGCTGCTGGACCAAGTCTAGATGAACAGTCTGTGAGGGTAATGCATCAATGTTTGATCGACAGGCTATCCTTTTGCAAGAAAATCATTGGAGCTTATGTACTTGACAAGGCAAGACATGTTGTTGTAAAGGTTGGTAGGGAGGCTCCAAAATGAAGCTATGGAAAAATTTTGGAGGGTGGTTGTAGCCGCTACAACACTTGGCAAAAAACTGGTATAACTCCATCTCTCTGAATGGACCTTGTTCGTGAAAAGAAAGTCTAACACCTCTGGAAGTATTGTTCAGTTCTCAACTTGTCTTGGTTTCACACTAGATTTATTGTAAGATGTAGCATCCGCCAAGATCTTGGTCGATTAACACACATTCCAAGCCAAGGCAACACAATTGTTTTGATTGGGATTGAGGGGTATACTGGAGCACAAGCAGTATAGTCACAAGAGTCCTGGTTTCATCTCTAGTGTTGCTCTGCTGCCAGCAGGCCTGGACAATACCCCGGTTGAGTCACATAGGAACACAAGCATGGCTCTGGTACTAGCGAGCCTGGTCAATACCCCAGCGGAGTTACTTACATCACCTCCCTACGAAGATTAAGAGGCGGTTTGGTTGAAAGGTTTTCTTGGTGAGTTTGGCAGGTTACAGGACAACATCAGGTTACTTTGTGATAGTCAAAGTGCAATACATTTGGCTAAGAATCCGGCCTATCATAGTAAATCAAAGCATATTCCAATTAAGTACCATTTTGTAAGACAGGTTATCACTGAAAAGGGAGTCTCTCTTGAAAAGGTGCATACAAAGGAGAACTATGCAGACATGTTCACGAAACCAGTTTTGTTGGAGAAGCTACGCTGGTGTTT
>APFE030945554.1:0-62073 GCA_000404065.3 Pinus taeda | reverse complement strand
CTACTACCTGCAAAATCATCATCAACAGAGATGTAAAGTTTAATGAATCCTCTCTTGTACAGTTAGATGTAGATAGTCGATTGAAACAGGATGATGTATCTGACTTACAACACATTCAATTTGATAGTATTTCTAATGATAGTCATGATGACCATAGTTCAAATACTAGTCATGAACAGGTTTCAGAATCAGAACATGAACAGGGTTTAGGTTTAGATCATGAACAGGTCTCAGATACTAATCAGCAAGAAGTTCCTACAGAGGGTAGTCAGCCAATCGTGGAAGCGCCAGAAACATCCTTAAGGAGGTCGACAAGAATCAAATGGCCACTGAGAAGGTATGATGATTATGGCACTTCTGTTGCATTTACTGCTAATGACAATGAACCTCTGTGTTATCAGGAAGCAATAGAAGGCTCGAAAAGTGACGAGTGGAAAGCAGCCATGAAGGACGAAATGATGGCCTTGAGCAAGAACGGCACATGGGATCTGGTTGAGCTTCCGAAAGGCAGGAAAACTGTGGGGTGTAAATGGGTTTTCAAGCTGAAACGGGGTGTGAATGATACGGAAGACAGGTACAAAGCACGGACTGGTTGCAAAAGGATTTTCTCAGAAAGTTGGCATAGACTTTCATGAGATATTTTCACCAGTGGTTAAAATTGTTTCCATTAGAATTGTGTTAGCATTAGTGGCTTTGTTTGATTTGGAGTTGCAGCAGTTAGATGTTAAGACTGCATTTCTACATGGTGATTTAGATGAGGAAATATATATGGAACAACCGGAAGGTTTTGTTCAGCATCGCAATGCGAAATTTGTCTGCAGGCTCAAGAAGTCATTATATGGCCTGAAGCAGTCGCCTCGGCAGTGGTATAAGAAGTTTGATTCTTTCATGTTGAGTCAGAAATATGTTAGAAGTGAATATGATCATTGTGTTTATTTCAAACAGTTGAATAATGGCATATTCATTATCTTGGTATTATATGTTGATGATATGCTTTTAGCAAGCAAAAGCATAGAAGAAATCAACAGGTTGAAGGCTCAGATGTCAAGGACATTTGATATGAAATATCTAGGAGCAGCAAGACAGATTTTGGGCATGGAGATTTTCAGAGACAGGAGTAATGGTAAGATGTGGCTATCACAACAAAAGTATATTGAGAAAATACTTTTGAGGTTTGGTATGGATAATGTGAAGCCTGTTTCAGTACCTTTAGCTTCCCATTTTAAGCTTTCTTCGAGTTTATGTCCTAATACAGATGAAGAAAAGGATTATATGTCTCGAATTCCATATGCTAATGTAGTAGGATGTTTAATGTATGCGATGGTTTGTACTTGACCAGATATTTCACATGCAGTTTGGGTTGTCAGCAGGTACATGGCAAATCCGGGTAAAGAACACTGGTCAGCAGTGAAATGGGTGCTTTGGTACTTGAGAGGCACAAGTAGTTATTGTATTTCTTACAATAAGAGTAGTGAATTTGTTTGCGGATATGTTGATTCCGATTTTGCAGGTGATTTGGATAAGAGAAGGTCAACTTCAAGGTACGTCTTTACTCTTGCAGGTGGAGCTATCAACTGGATGTCAAAGCTACAAAACATTGTTGCTTGTCCACTACTGAAGCAGAATACATTGCTGCTTCTCATGCTTGCAAAGAGGCGGTTTGGTTGAAAGGTTTGCTTGGTGAGTTTGGCAGGTTACAGGACAACATCAGGTTACTTTGTGAAGTCAAAGTGCAATACATTTGGCTAAGAATCTGGCCTATCATAGTAAACAAAGCATATTCCAATTAAGTACCATTTTGTAAGATAGGTTATCACTGAAAGGGGAGTCTTTCTTGAAAAGGTGCATACAAAGGAGAACTGTGCAGACATGTTCACGAAACCAGTTTTGTTGGAGAAGCTACACTGGTGTTTGGCTTCTCTTGGCTTGCAGAAAAGATAATATAATAATAACAAGGCATCAGGCGAATTGTTGTCAAGGTGGAGATTGTTGAGATTTTCTGTTTGGAGAAAAATAGGAAAAAATCTCAGCTAATGACAACAATAGAATTCAGGTCCTAGATTAGCTCCAGGTTGTTGGGAGGGAGTTAATGCCTCCTATATTTGATGTGAGGGAGTTATGAGGCTGTTAGATTCTCTATGCTATATAACAGGCAATCATTCAGATGGTTTGCTAAGAGGATGTGAGGATTTCTTGATGTAATCTCCAATTTGATTAATAAATTCATGATGCCTATGTTTGGTGGACGTAGCCCAGATTGGTTGGGTGAACCACGTTAAATACTGTGTCATATGTGTTGTGTTAATTCTACTGTGTGTTTTATTGATTTGTTGTGCCTCTGAATTCCAACAACTTTTTCATTTTTTTCATTTTCTTCTTCGTAAATGTCAATAACATTTATTCATTTTAGAGGTGGAAGAGAGATCCTGACTTACTGAGAGCATAAGAGGTTGTTCCTACAAAGATGTAGTTTATTATACCTCTAATGTGCCTATTAAGGTTTTACCCTCACCTTACTCTACATGACTGAGCTGACAACGGTTAACCCAAAAACAACCGACTAGAGTAGGTGATACTAGTTAGTGTGCAAGCGTTGTGTTTTCACCAAGGTTCACATTGAACGGTACGTATTTTCCATTGATGTATCATGGACTAGAAGTAACAAGTTCTTCATACAAAGACAGGATGACAGATAACCTCGTGATAACTGCACAAGGCCTCTTGTACTTTACCCAGCTTTTTTCAAGAGTCATACATGGTTTCATGCGAAACTAACCTACGAATGAAACAAGCAAACAAAAAAACAACAAAGAAAATCATAAGAAAAAGCAAAAAAGCGAAAGTGAAGTGAGTAAGCAAACAAGAAAGTAGAAAAAAACAAAACAAAACAAAACAAAAAACAAAAAAACAAAAACAAAAACAAAAAAAAAAAAAACAAAAAAATAACAAATAACAAATAACAAATAACATAAAAACAAAAACATAAAAACAAAAACAAAAACAAAAACAAAAAAACAAAAAAACAAAAAAAACATAAACAAAAAACCAAAAACAAAAACAAAAAAAACAAAAAACAAAAAAAAAAAACCGACAAAGGCAATAAGCAAACAAACTAAAAGAAAACATTATTCCTACTCCTAAGCTAACTATGCATGGGCCATTTCACGTGAAGTGATACTTCCAATGCAGCCACCAGTGCATTGGTTGACCCATGTTGGTGAAGGCATGGTTCACGAACAAGACAGTTATGCGAACCAGCAAACAAGAAAGATGTAACAATGAAGACAAACACACTTCGAGTTTAAAAGCGTCCACATAACAAAAATGAGTGAAAGTGCACGACATGCACTCTATAGACTTGCCATGGTGTTGTGCTACACTGCATGTATATGTCGAGTGTATGTGTTCTCGTGAATGTGACAAGAAAGCAAATGTGAGAAAGGTAGACCACTTATATTGTGCATGTGTGCTTACTGTGTAAGATTCCTTCAATGCATGAGCAATGGGATCGTGTAGTTTGAGTGGAGGAAGTGAAATCTAGGTGTTTGGTTAATCTTGAATGCAAAGAAGAGAGTGATGAGGAGCCTTGAGTGTTTCAAAAATTTCCTGACCGGTAGTGAGACCAACCTCAGGACAGCGAGGGCCTGACATAACCATCAACTCATGCTGAAGTGCCTCAACATCCTGCAGGGTTTTGACTTCGTTGAAAGATAGATCATAGTAGACCAATGTCTTGGACAGATTAATAATGATTTAATCAACATCATGATCAGATGAGGAAGTGGATAGATCATGACACCAAGATCAAAAAAATCAAGATGTTTGTCGGCATCCTCATGATTTGATGAATCAGGCAGAGGGGTAGATGGGAAGCAAAGATGTTCACCCTCTATGTTTTCAGGAAAGATAGATGACAGATTGGACGTATTTTCTGAGGAAGATGCGTCCTCTCCACACTATAATGACAGACTGACATCCGACGTGTCCTGTGAATGATCGTAAGTAGAGACATCTAGAAATGAGTTTTCACATGGAAATCAGCAATGACAAAATCACAAGGGATGTTAGGATGAAGGGGATGAGGCACGACCGGAAGGGAGTCATCCTTCACCATGGGTTCTTCTTTAGATTCTTGCGCACACTCATCATGAATGATGGTGTAGGTTGGCTTCATAACACCAACTCTGTCGACAAATTGATACTCGTTCACAATAGGTGACGAGTCTAGAATGGGAGAACACAAGAGTATAATCTAGATGATCAATGAAAAGCAAAGACGGAGGTTGAGGGAACAAATCCACGTGACAACCAACATGCTTGCAAGCCAAATTTGCGCAGATATCAAGAGCAGGTGGGGTGGGAGGATGTGACAGTTCAACAGGGGTATGTGCATGATCTCCCACATCACTCCACAATGGTGGAGATGTTTGATGAGGTGAAGGCGGAAAGTCACTTGTGACAGAAACTGTGCATGCCTGTGATTGCATAGCTCCATCACCGAAGTGTGCTGAGTGGGGTTTGAATATGTGAAGAAGATACTCAAATATTCCATAAAGTAATTCCCAATCAATTTCATCTTCAGGAAATCGATGTGCAATATTACAAAAGCGTGTGTAAAACTGATCAATAGATTCATCGAGTGCTTTTCGTAATTTCAGAATTTCTTTATCAAGTTCTTCATGGTCAAAGTGATTGAAAGCACGGTTTATCTCTACGACCATATGAAAAAGAGAATGAATAGATTTTTCGGGCAGCGTGGCACACCAATGTATTAGGTTCCCTTGAAGTGTGTAGATGAACAGTGCACAGCTCATGTACTCTTCAAAGAATCCATGTATTTCGCATGAGCCTACAATGTTGACCGCATGCCTAACCAAGGCTACATGGCCTTCACCATCATATGTTTTATGAAACAAGTTATCCAAAAGATTTTCCGAGATAATGAAATCATTTCCATAAGACATACACTTCGGAAGAACAACTTGGTAGCTAGTCATGATAGATATGTAGAGATTCAAAACAGATGTGAGGACTCAGCTTATCATCTAGCCCTCCTTCTAGCGCCAAAATGTTGACGGTGCTAGACCTGCCAACATGTAAAGGTATCTCCCTAGTAAGAAGTCCCAATTAGACCTTAGGCCATTTGGTGTAGGTGTACCAGCAGTGGGTCGTATGGTAATTCCTTGATCGCGATTTTGCACAGATGCAAGTAAGATAACTCTGTTGGTAGCAAGGGTGTGACAACTGTGACAAGCCAAGGAAGGTGCACGAGAGGTTCTAATGCATGCGGCTTGAGATGAGTGTGCCCCTTGGAAACATGTGATAGCATGCAGTCAAGAAGGGAACACGCAAGCAAAGATACATCACAACATGGAAGGCAAGTTAGCGAGCAATCCAAAGTGATGGTTAAACCAACAGCACATTTCAGAAAGATTCATACACACATACACAGATAGCTATACATGCATGCATAAGAAAACCAATACATATATCATTTAGAGTAAACAATATAACATAGAATACAATACCACATATGCATGAAATGTGTTGGCTCTTGTTATACTAATAAGTGTAAGTTCCAATCAGACAATACATCCATGTCCAACCAACAGTTCTGATAGGGGAATGTTACAGCCACAACCGCCTACTCCTCCAAAGATATGTACTAGATTTGCACAGTGGAGAAGCCAAAGCTCGTTACAATATTGTCCAATCTCTCTCCAAGATAGTATTATTGGAAGCTTGCCTAACCAAAAGCCCATACAATGAGTTATGAGGGACTATTTATAGCAAAGGGTGGGGTGACCCTTGACATTCCCCTTTGTGACAGTTCATCTACTCTTATGACTCTTCATCTACTCTATGACTATTACATCCAACTATCGACACTTGACTTACACTTGACAAGATGTTACATTACAATGCACATGTACCCATGTGAGACAAAATGGCTTGAGAAAGCCATGCAAGACATCACTAACACTCGGTCTATTGTGGTGAGACCAAATCTTTGATATGCTTGTGATGGTGAAGATGGCGAGTTGATGCCAAGCTTGGTCGTCCATGATGGTGTGCATGCACTCCATGGTGACATCTTGTTGAAGCAAACTCTTGCCTCTGTTGCATCCGAGTGCATTGGTATGGCTCCTCCATCCAACTCGTCTACTAACATGCACATGGTCTTCTTGGGTGTGGCCAAACTGGAAACACATTGATGCATATTGTTCATGTTGATCTTCCATTGTGTGATGGTGGTCATGTGCATCAACTCTCAACTACATTCTCAACTCCAATCAAACTCTCTTCTTGTCTTCACCTTGGTGAGTGTGCTAAATGGGTTAGATCGCATGCATGCACACAATGACATGCATGCTACTGAATCCCTTACATGTGATCAACAACAGTTCTCACCATGTCTGCTCCATGCCAGCTGCTGGGATGGATCTATAACTTGTATGGGAACAGTTTCATCTGTGATTGCATATTGTGCCCCCCGTTGTTCCTATCCCTGCTGCAACTCATTTGCTTATCTGTGCAACTCATGTTCTTCCTTGAGTTGTTGCTTCAGCACATGCAACTCCTTATTTGTTCCATTCTCTATCCTAGCATGATCTTCATGCTGCGCTATCACCCCACAGCCTGAGTCTCCAAAGTTGCTTTAATCATCAATGGATCTGCTTGAGCTTGTAACTTTGTTTCGCTTATTTATTGTCAACAACCTTCCTCTTGAATTCGTTGCATCTAATATGTTGCCTTCAGCTGTTGTTCATGATGTTGATAGTTGTGATGTTGTTACCGTCATATCCTAATGTCCTCATCTATGAACAACTTGATGTCTTCGTGGGTAGGAAAGTCCATAGACACTTGATCGATTGCATCCCCAAGTGTGCTCTGGACGGTGTCTTCAACTCTACTCTCTTGAAAACCATTGTACCTGTATTGTTGAGAGGCAGATGAACACTTGCGATACCTAGATATATGGAAACACTCATGGCAAGTAATCTGTCAATCAAAACCCAAAATGAACTTGAGAACTGACGTGCAACATACTTGTGTGACTAATCATGAAAGTCGGGCAATTTCGGCTGAGAGGTTGGGAGACTGAGTTCCAAAACTACACAAGGCATAGTCTAGGCTACTAGGAGGTTGATTGATTGCTGGAACTATGCAATGCACAGTCCAGTATACCTGCTAATTGTTGGAATTGCACAATTCGCAATTCCGGCTGGGAGTGACTGCATGCTTAAGGACTGCATTGTGCAATTTTCTAGGCTAGTAGTCACTTTCCCTCAGAAATTTGTAAAACATTCCTGGAGGATAATGCCCTGGGCAGAAATTCACATTTCTGGAGAGAAAGACAGAGCCTTCCTTCCCTGGATTGCACAATGTTGTCCCAGTGAAGGCAGAGTCTGGGCCAAGATTGGCTAGACTCACCGATAGGCAACTGAAAGTGAATGTAAATGCGAATGCATGGTGATAGTGAGTGTAAGAATAAGTGAATGATCATGTATGTAAATGGTGAATGATAGATTCAGAAAACATAACAACATGCATGTGGGTGAGGCGAGTTGTCGAATCGGTGACCATTCATGAAAACATGCGACAGTAGTGAGATGTTAATGAAAACTAAAATGGTGCACGTACAAGCTAGTATGTATCAAAACGACAGCAAGCGCTCACTAAAATCAAGCAGACAGTGCTCATACGAAGTGAAACACAAAAAGTGCCAGAAATGCAACACAAGACATGGAAAGTGAGCTTACCCAAAAACAGTTGAGCTGAATGTGCCGACAGCTCCTAGATGCGATGTGGGATGTTATAGTTGTAAGGTTGATGTGAGGAATGAGCTCTACAGCATCTGGTTGATGATTTTTGATAAAATTCAGGTTGTGACGTGCATGCCACAAATCTAGGGAAAGTGACACCTAGTGGGAGGTTTCTGAAATGATCCTTGCATGTAACCTCCAACTGCCAAAAATGGATCCCTAAAACAAGGGATACCTTTGCATGTTGCCTTGGTAGAAGCAACCCATGCATGCAAGTCGGTTTTGCTCGGTCCCGAAGGGAACCGATCAACTCAGTTTCACATGCAAGAGGTTTCTCAATTGCTGGGAGAAAATGTGCATTTCTAGCTGGGCGCAGGGCTAGTTGCTCAAAAGATTTGCGCAATTTTTGGGCAGAGAAGCTAACTTCTGCCCAGATTTGCACAAATTCTAGGCTGAGCATTCCAATTAGGAAGGATTTTGTAATTTTCTAGGTGAAGCTTGCTCAGCAGAATTGCGCAATTATGGGGCCCAGCAGACTTCCAATCAGGATTGTACAATTTCAGAGGGAAGGTTGGTTGCCCTTTAGATTTGCAAAAATTCTTGAAGGAGCTACTCAGACTACTGCTGGACCAAGTCCAAATGAACAGCCTATGAGGGAAATGCATCAAGGTTTGATTGACAGGTTGTCTTTCTTCAAGAAAACCATTGGAGCTTATGTACTTGACGAAGCAAGACATGTTGTTGTGAAGGTTGGTAGGGAGGCTCCAAAACGAAGCTAAGGAAAAATTTTGGAGGGTGGTTGTAGCCACTACAACATAGCAGTACATGTTGTTCAAATATTTCGTCATTATATTCTTGTATAGAATACCACGGTGATTTCTGACTGCAACCCCATGACTTATATTTTGACTCGTCAATTTCTTGGTGGAAAATACTCTAAATGGATTGTTATCCTACAAGAGTTTGATTTGGAATTTACTACCGCCAAATCAAGAAACCACTTGTTTTTTCCGAATTCATTTGTGCCCTTCCTTCCGTAAACACTTCCACTGATTTTACTAAGCAAATCCTTAATGAAACTTTGTTTCTCATTAGCACTCTTGAACTGTGATATGGAGATATCATTGTTTATCTTTAAACCCAAACCTTCCGATCTGGGTTGTCTCAATCTGACCAACGCCGCATCCGACATCAATCTCAGCATTTCGGATTGTTGGTGCTACAATATACCGAGCTGGTGTTGACTTCGTTCTTTGGAGATGTCTAACACTTAAATAGGTTGAACGACTCTTGAATGGCTGCCACTCTGGGGCATGTAGTGGTCACATGTCAAGCTACGCCACTACTCAGAAGATGCTCTGTGCCAGTTATTTCTAGCCTTCCATTTTCAAGGATTGTATTCTGGTCGTTCAGAAGTGCCATGAATGTCAGACTTATAACCACAAGAAGCAATCTATACCAGCACGCTTACACCGATTCATTACTGTTGGCCCATTTTCTAAATGGGGCATAGATTTCATGATTGTAACCCTCTCTCGGCCAAGGGGCATGGCTATATCATCATCTTCATTGACTACTTCACTAAATGGGCCGAGGTGATGCCCACATATAATGCTAACAGTATCACTACTATTCAGTTCCTCTTCAACCATGTCATAGCCCTTTTTGGCATCCCTCATGCCATTGTCACTAACCATTGATCACATTTTCGTCAATACATGATGGAAAAGTTGACTGCTCAGTTGGATCTTTGCCATGATATCTCAACTCCTCACTATCCACGGGTCAATGGATGAGTTGAAGCAATTAATAAAGTTGTGTTTAGTATGCTTCAACGTACCATTGGGAAGCATAAAAAGGATTGGAATCTCATGTAATTGTCGGCTCTTTGGGCTTACCGGACTTCAACTAAGACAACCATTGGTTTCACTACATTCCAGTTGGTTTATGGCTTAAAGGCAACACTCTTGATTGAGTGTGAAATCCCTTCATTGAAATTAACTATCGAACTACTTCCTAATACCTCACCTGAAGAGGAGCAGTTACTTTACCTCAAGAGGCATGATGAGACCCATCATATTTTTGTGATGGTGATGGAAGCACAAAAGAAATGAGTTAAGTCACATTTTTATCAAACCGTTGCTCCACGCATTTTTGCTAAGGGCGACTTGGTCCTCCTATATGATCAAGCCAATAATAAGTTGGGATCTGGGAAGTCCGAACCTATGTGGCATGGACCATTTATTGTAAATCGTGTCTTGCAAAAAGGTGCCTATGAGCTAGCTGACTACAAAGGCAATAAATTGTCACAACCTCGCAACAGGTTGTATCCGAAAAAGTATCATGTGTGAGTTCCATGTAATTACTTTTGTACATTAGTGTGTGAATTCATTGGTGTGCAATTTTTATTTTTTGGTGTGATTGTTTTCTTTGCAGACATGTTTTTTATGCTTACCTTTTGTTCCAGACGGTTTGCAGATGCCATCAAACCATTATGTTGGTTTTGTTGATGGTGCTTTTTGTAGCACATGGAACTTGTCTTCCGCAGCTTGGGCACTCTTTGCCCCTAGTGGAGAGTTGATCGATTTACAAGGTATTTTCCTAGGATAGATAACTAATAATATTATCAAATACAATGCAGTCATTGAACTATTACAAGAAGCAGTTTCTCTTAGCATTATAAATTTAATTGTTAAATTATATTCACAACTCGTTGTGTTACAATTGAATAATCATTACTCAGTACGAAATCTACAAATTCTGCATATGTATCTATGTGTTCAATTACTAGAAAGAAACTTTGATCTTTTCACATATCAACACATTCCACGTAACTTGAATACATTAATATATGCATTAGCAAATTATGTTCTTGATAGACATTTGTGTAATTTATAAAACTAATCATATCATCATGATACATGAACACATAAGTAGAAAATAAAACATGCATATCTATATCTAATATATATAAATATATATATATATATATATATATATATATATATATATATATATATATATATATATATATATATATATATATCTATATATATATTATATTATATATATATATATAATATATATATAAAATATATATATATATATAATATAATATATATATATATCGGCGTCTGTCAAATTTTTTCCATCAAAATCTCAAAAAATAAAGTGGTCCAAGACACATGGCTTTCAAAGCCTACAATAGTGCAAAAAACAACTAGAAAGGTTATTCGCCCACATGATGCTCGCGATAACACGAGACCACTCTAATCAAGCAGCCTAATGACCAACAAAATCTCGCAAGCACTCCAACTGTATGCCTCTGGTAATGCAGTGGCAAGTCATCTATAGTTGCATATTGTGGAATCCCATGGGTGATCACTTCCAGATTGTGTTCCATCTCCACCATGGGATTTTCCCCTTCCTAATATGGAGCATCATCTATTTGATGTGCTACTCGCTGTGTTAATAGAGACATGCAAGGAGGCCTTTCCGGTCCAACATCTACACATTTATCACAAGTTAAATCTCAAATACACTTTAATATAAAAAATAAATAAATAAAAACTCATAAAACTTGAAAAATCTAGAAACAAGTTTTACCTGCATCAGTCCACTTTCCACTCGGTGGCAGAGGTAGGTCTGGATCCCATCTGAAATTTGTGCCTACATATGCATAGTCAACCACAACGATTGGTTGGCATTGCAACCAACTAAAAAACTATGGAGGGAAATGCATTTGATGGCCTCCTCCTCCACGAGGCATGAGTTCACTTCATCTTACTTGCCTCAGGTCTTGTGGAGCAGGATTCAGGACCTCTGTCCACTAATACCAAAATAGGGGCACTCGCTCCAGAAAGAAAGTGACCAAGATTGAACTGAAACCGAACTACTTCAAGTTTCCGGGCTTACCTTTGGTCAGTTTCTTCTTCATATTGGCCAATAACCCATCACACCAGTTGAATACTGTTAGAGTAAGGCAGTGTACCGCATATTGGAATTGAGATTTTGAAATCTCATGCAAATCCTATGACCCGGCTATACGACCCATAGTGTGTAGAATCGTCCTCAAGGGAATATTTTCGACATCCATTATCTTCACCTTCCCACTCACTATTGTTTCTGCACCTGGGCAATGTCTCATGATTAGAGCATTGGTACTCTCACCTCCAAGATGATATCCAAAGAGTTGAACCCTTTCCCCTCTTCTAGACAATCCAGTAATGAAGTAGATTTTGCTACTTCCAGCTCCAGTTCTTGGTCTCCAATAATGAATATTTCTCGATCAACATCCCATAAACTAATCAGTTACTGTAGCTGCTCGTTTTGGACTCTAAGTCCTATGGTTCGAAAGAATTTCAGTAGCCCACAGTTCCTCAAAGAATTAACGCATTCCAAATCTTGGGTAGCTTGGTCATCTTCTACCTTATGGCCTCTCTCCTTCCATTCGGTTACCAAGTCGTTAAAATCTCCTGCAAAACAATCATTAAACATCGATTAAATGCTTTTCAATGGATAAAAACTCAAAAATTTCTCTCTAAGAGGAATATTTTCTTCAAAGTTTCCACCCTGCAGCCATCACGTCTATTTATATTAAACCTGCAATGCCATAGGATGAGCCTTTCAGGCTCAAGGGTGACCATGGTGAGTCTGATGATCAAACCCACGATGATCGCCCCCGCTATAAAAAAATTGAAATCCTTCCTTATGGCAAGAAAAAACCCAACTAAAAAGCATGAAAACACAATGAAATGTAAGAGAAAAGGAAGAGCTCTTACCTACACCTAACGGTTCATGAAATAATGCCCTAGATATTCCACACTATTCACCTAAAAATTCGAAAAAATAGGGTAAAATGCACTCTCCAATTTACTCCAAGTGAAATGGTAAAAATGTTTTTACTTTTGGTCTATTTGTAAGTTTTAAACTCATTATTTGCCAATATTTTATTTTTTTTATCGATATCGGTGATGTGTGGTTATCTTTGTGTAGTTACAGGTACTTTTTGGTGGATACAATGATCATTTTTTTACTGATTCAACGAGTTTTTGTTTTATCTCTTTTTCGGACTCGTTAAAAATAAATGAAAAAGGAACCCCCATGGAGTCATATTTAAGCTCTTTTTTGACTCTCAAAATATGACAATATCGTTAAGTACTTGTCTTTTCAAAATCGTTAAATTAAATTAATTGACGTCGTCTCAGTCTATGTTTACCCCTTTTTCGGGCTGAGGTTGACTATTTACAAAAAAGGTACACCTTGGTCGACATGGTCAAGAGGTTCTCTCGAATGTTGTTTTCGACCTTTTCGGGTTCAAGGGAAAATTTATGAAAAGGGTCATGATGGAGTTTTCTTTTACGTTTCTTTTTCAAACTCTCTAAATATGAAAAGGATATTGAGTTATCCTTCTATCGGGCTCGTTAAAAATTTATGACGAAAGACTCGTCACTATGATGAGACCGAGTTTCTCCTTCCTAAGACTCATAAAACTTACTAGGATGGATAAATTTGAAGAATGAACTTATATGACAAGCATATGTTATCCTCTTCAAGCTTGTGATCAAACATAATTGGGGTACTTGCTACAAATAGTGGGGAAAATGAAAGTGAAACATCCTTTGTATAGGTAGGATGTCACTCTTGAACATGTCATCTACTTCTCGTGTCATGTTTGGGATATCCTCACTCAGTCACTTATCCTCTCGGGTTTGGGTAATCCATTTTTCCTCTCATATAACTATTTCATTTCATCATCATGACCCTTGGTCTCATGTTGAGTTAAATGCTACCACACTCTGAAGTTGTGTCACAGATATTCAAGAAAAGTCATATCTGTAGTTTATTACCTATACATTGTCTGACCTTGCTATAGTCTTGGATCCTGTTCATTTAATTCCACTTTATTCCTTGTTTAGTGTCAATGATGGGGGACTCATCACAGCCCTCCTTTGACAGGTCACTTCCTGTCGACTTCGACTCATTATCCAGGAAGATGACTTAGAGACTCCCTTTTAGTACCTGTTGTAGCGGCTACAACCACCCTCCAAAATTTTGCCTTAGCTTCATTTTGGAGCCTCCCTACCAACCTTTCATGGCAGCATGTCTTGCACTATCAAGTACACGCGCTTTATTGGTTTTCTAGCAGATTTCCAGCCTGTGCACGATAGCTTGTTGCATCCCTCTCACAGGTTGTTTCTTCGGACTTGGTCTAGCTGTAGGCTGAGCATCTCCCCCAAGAAATTGCGCAATTCTGGACGGCAACTAGCCTTCCCTCAAGAAATTTCGCAATTATGTCTGGAAGCCTGCTGGACTCTAGAATTGCACAAATCTACCTGTCACTGTTCACTAAGAAAATTACGCAATTACTCCTAGTAGGGTTGCTCAGCCTAGAAATTGTGCAATCCTAGGAAGCAATCAACTGCTCTACCTAGAAATTGTGCAATCCCTCTAGGCATCCAACCCTCCTCCCTCCAAGAAATGCGCATTTTTTCCTCCTAGCTGAGCAAACTATTACATGTTTAGTTGAGTTGATTGATTCCCTTCCAAACCAAGCAAAACTGATTTGCATGCATGGGGTGCTCCTCCCAAGGAAGCATGCAAAGCCATCCCTTGTTTTAGGGATCTATTTTTAGTAGTTGGAGGTTACATGCAAGGATAATTTTAGAAACCTCCCACCAAGTGTCTCTTTCCCTAGATTTGTGTCATGCGTGTTGCAACCTCAATTTTATTTAAACTCATCAACTGGACACTGTAAATCTCATTCCTCACATTGATCTTGTAGCTCTGTCATCCCACATTGCATCTAGGAGTCATCGAAACATTCAGCTCAGTTGTTTTGGGGTAATCCTGCTTTTCATGTCTCGTGTTGCATTTATAGCATTTTTTTTGTTTTGCTTCATATGAATGTTGTCTGCTTGGTTTCAGTGAGCACTTGTTGTCATTTTGATACGTACTAGCTTGTACTAGAACCGTTTCAGTTTTCATTAACATCTCACAATTGTCGCATGCTTGACATTGTTTTGCACGAACAGTGGCCTTTGCAGCAACTCGCTTCACACACATGCATGATTTCATGTTTTCTGAATCCTACACTTTCTATTTCCATGAATGAACATTCACTCTGGTTTGCACTCATCTCACCATGCATTCTGACTTCTCATGTTTTCAGTTGCACGTCAGCCAGACTGAGATTCCTTGGCCCGGACCATGCCTTGCCCAGCTAGCACTATGCATTTCTGGAAGCAAAGGCTCTGCCTTCCCTCTAGAAATTGCAAAAATCTATCCAAACACCGACCTCTAGGATTGCATTGCACAATTCTTGGAGGCAGTGTCCTCTTGGCCCTAGAAACTGCACAATGTAGTGTGATGGTTGCATGTCACTACTAACTAAAATTTCGCATTGCACAATTTCAATCCTTAGCAGGTCAGGCTGGACTGTGCATTGCGTAGTTCCAGTAATCAATCAGCCTCTTGACAACCCGGATTGTGCCTTGCAAAGTTTTGGCATTCAGTATCCCAACCTCTGGTGGAAATTGTGCAACCTTCATGATCAATCACACATGTATGTTGTAAGTTAGTTCACAAGTTCGTTTTGGTTTTTGAATGACAGATTGTTTTCCATAAGTGTTTCCATGTCTCCAGGTTTCACAAGTGTTCATCTACCTCTCAGCAGCATAGGTACAATGGTTTCCAGGAGATCAAAGTTGAAGACACCTTTCAGAGCACACTTGGGGATGCAGTCGATCAAGTGTCTATGAACTTGCCTACCCACAAAGACATCAAGTTGTTCTTAGACAAGGACATCAAGATATGACGGCAACAGCATCACACCAGGCAGCACTATCAAAAACAGCTGAAGGCATCATACTGGATACCACAAATGCAAGAGGAAGGTTGTTGACAATACAAAGGAAGAACAAAGTTGCAAGCTCAAGCAGATCCACTTGTGATGAAAGCAACTTTGGAGACTCAAGCTATGAGGTGACGACGCAACATGAAGATCATGCGAAGGTAGAGAATGGAATAGAGAAGTACTTTCATGTGTTGAAGCATCAACCCAAGGAAGAATAGGAGCTGCATAGACAAGAGAATGAGTTGTAGCAGGAATAGGTACAACAAGGGACACAACATCCATAGATGGAAGAAACTGCACCCGTACAAGTGGTAGATCCATCTTGGTAGCTGGCACGGAGCAGACATGGTGAATGGTGTTGTTGATCACATGCAAGGGAATTCAGCAGCATGCATGTCATTGTGTGCATGCATACGATCGAACCCATTTGGCACACTCACCAAGGCAAAGGCAAGAATCAAGTCCGACTAGAGTTGAACATACAGTTGACAGTTGATGCACATGACCACCAACACACACTGAAAGATCGGCATGGACATTATGCATCAATGTGATATCAATTCGGCTACACCCAAGAAGACCATGTGCATGTTAGTAGACGATTTGTATGGAGGAGCCACACCAATGCACCTGGATGAAATGGAGGCAAGGGTTTTATTAAGAAAGATGTCACCATGGAGCGCATGCACACCATCATGGACTACCAAGCTTGGAATTAGCTCACCACCTTCACCATCATAAGCATGTCAAAGAGTTGGTCTCACCGCAATGGACCGAGTGTCAGTGATGCCCTGCATGGCTTTCTCAAGCCATTTTGTCTCACATGAGTACATGTGCATTGTAATGTAACATCTTGTCAAGTGGAAGTTCAAGTGTTGATAGTTGGATGTAATAGTCATAGAGTAGAAGAAGATTCATGAGGGTAGATGAACTGTCACAAAGGGGAATGTCAAGGGTCACCCCACCCTTTTCTATAAATAGAACCTCATAACTCATTGTAAAGGCTTTTGGTCTGCCAAGCTTCTGATAGGACTATCTTAGAGAAAGCTTGGATAGTATTGTAACGAGCCTTGGCTTCTCCACTACGTAGAGCTAGTACATCTCTTTGGAGGAGCAGGCGATTGTGGTTGTAACGTTCTGTTGTCGAAACTAGCGGTTGGACATGGATTTATTGTATGAATGGAACTTACACTTCTTAATATAATAGAGCCAACATGTTTCATGCATATGTTGTATTGTATTCTATGCTATATGGTTCTCTAAATGATATATGTATTTGTTTGCTTATGCATACATGTATGGACTATTCTGTATAAGTATGTATGAATCTTTATGAAATGTGTTGGTTGTTTAACCATCACTTTGGATTGCTTGCTAACTTGCTTTCTAGCTTGTGATGCATCTTCATTGATGTCTTCCCTTTCAAGCTACGTACTATTGCAAGTTTATAAGGGGTGCACTCACTTCACCCTTGGTGTGTTAGAACCTCTCATGCACCTTCCTTGACTTACTGCAGTTGTCACACCCTTGCTACCAACAAGGACATCTTACTTGCCTTTGTATATAATCACAGTCAAGGAATTACCATATGACCCACTGCTAGGACTCCTACACCAAATGGATTGAGATCTAATTGGGACTTCCTGCCAAGGAGATCCCCTTACATTTTGGTGGGTCCAGCACCGTCAACATTTTGGCGCTAGAAGGAGGGGTAGATGACAAGCTGAGTCCTCACATCTGTTTTGAATCTCTAGATATCTTATGGAAAAGACTTCATTATCTCAAAAAATCTCTTGGATAACTTGTCACATAAACCATTTGATGGTGGAGGCCATGTAGCCTTGGCTATCCACGCGGTCGGCATTGTAGGCTCATGTGAAAGACATGGAATCTTTGACCTGTGTGTTGTTCATCTACACGCTTCAAGGGCACCCCATGCACTGGTGTTCCACGCTTTCCGAAAAATCTATTCATTCTCTTTCTCATCTGGTTAGAGAGATAAATTGTGCTTTCAATCACTTTAACTATAAAGCACTCAATAAAGAAATTATGAAATTACGAAAAGCACTTGATGAATTCGCTGATCAATTTTACACACGCTTTTGTAATCTTGCATACCAATTTCCCAAAGATGAAATTGATTGGGAATTCCTTTATGGAGGATTTGAGTATCTTCTTCACATATCCAAACCTCGCTTAGCACACTTCGATGATGGAGCTGCGCAATCACAGGTAGGAAAAGTTGTTTTCACAAGTGATTGTCCACCTTCACCTCATCAAACAGCTCCATCACCGCAGAGTGATGTGGGAGATAATGCACATACCCCTGTTGAACTACCACGTCCTCCCACCCACCTGCTCTTGATATCTACGTATATTTGGATTGTAATCCTATTGCTTGTCACATGGGTTCATTCCCTTGACCTCTGTCCTCGCGTTCTGTTGATCCTCCAGATTATACTATCTTGTATTCTCCCGTTCTGAACTCCTCGCCTACTGTGAACAAGGATCAAGTTGTCGACGGAGTTGGTGTTATGCAGCCAACCTGCACCATCACTCATGATGAGTGTGTTTGGGAATCTAAAGAATAATCTGCATTGAAGGATGACTCCCTTCCGGTCACACCTCATCCACTTCAACCTAACATCCCTTGTGATTTTTTCGTTGTTGATTTCCCTGTGAAAACTCATTTCCGGATGTTTCTACTTCTGATCATTCACAGGACACGTCGGATGCAAGTCTATCATTATAGTGTGGAGGGGACACATCTTCCTCAGAAAATCCATCCAATCTATCATCTATCTTTCCTAAAAACACAAAGGGTGAACATATTTGTTTCCCATCTACTCCTTTGCCTGATTCAACAAATCATTAGGATGCCAACAAACATCCTAAATTTTATGATCTTGGTTGTTGTGATCTATCCACTTCCTCATCTAATCACAATGTTGATTCAATCATTGTTAATATGTCCAAGACACTAGTCTACGATGATTTATCTATCAACGAAGTCGAAACCTCACAAGCTATCGAGGAACTTTAGTCCGAGCTGATGGTTATGTTAGGCCCTCGCTATCTTGAGTTTGGTCTCACTGTCGGTCAGGAAATTGTTGAAACACTCAAGGCTCCTCATCACTCTCTACTTTGCATTGAAGATCAACCAAACACCCATATTTCTCTTCCTCCGCTAAAACTACATGATCCCATCACTCATGCATTAAAGGAATCTTACACAACAAGCACACATGCACAACGTAAGTGGTCTATCTTTCTCACGTTTTCTTTCTTGTCACAGTCAAGAGAATGCATACACTCAACATCTACACGCAGTGTAGCACAGCACCATGGCAAGTCCATAGAGTGCATGTCATGTGCTTTCACTCATTTTTGTTCTATGGACGCTTTTAAACTCGGAGTGTGTTTGTATTCATTATTACATTTTTATTATTTTTTGATTCACACAGCTGTCTTGTTCATGATCTATGCCTTCACCAACATGGGTCAACCAATGCACCTGTGGCTACATTGGAAGTATCACTTCATGTGAGATGGCCCATGCACAGCTAGCTTAGGACTAGGATTAGTGTTTGCTTTTAGTCTGTTTGTTTGCATGCTTGTTTTCTTACTTCCTTTGCTGGTTTTTTTTTTCTTCTTGCTTGTTTTCTTACTCACTTCACTTTCACTTTTTTCTTCTGCTTCTACTTTTCTTTGTTGTTTTCTTGTTTTCTTGTTTCGTTCATAGGTTAGTTTCACATGAAACCATGTATGACTCTTGAAACAAGTTGCGTAAAGTACAAGAGGCCTTGTGCAACTATCACGACTTAGTTATTTGTCATCCTGCCTCTGTATGAAGAACTTGTTACTTCTAGTCCATGATACGTCAATGGAAGATACATATTGTTCAAAGTGAACCTTGGTAAAAACACAATGCTTGCACGCTAACTAGTATCACCTACGCTAGTCGATTATTTTTGGGTTAACCCTTGTTAGCTCAGTCAAGTAGAGTAAGGTGAGGGGAAAACCTTAATAGGCACATCAGGGGTATAATAAACTACTTCTTTGCAAGAAAAACCTCTTATGCTCTTAATAAGTTAGGATCCCGCTTTCGCCTCTAAAATGAATAATTGTTATGCATAGTTACAAAGATGAAAAAGTGAAAAAGGTTTAAAAAATGAAAAGGAATAAGGTGAAAGAAGAGAAAGGCTTCCTGCATAGGGAGGTGATGTAAGTAACTCTGCCAGGGTACTAACCAGGCTCGCTAGAAGTGGAGCCATGCTTGTTTTCCTATGTGACTCAACCGGGGTACTGTGCAGGCCTGCTGGCAGCAAAGCAACACTAGAGATGAAACTAAGACTCTGACGACTATACTGCTTGTGCACCAATATACCCCTCAACCCCAATCGAAACAACTGTGTTTCCTTGGCTTGGAACGTGTGTCAATCGACCAAGAGCATGGCAGATGCTACATCTTACAATCAAACTAGTGTGAAACCAAGACAAGCTGAGAACTCAACAATACTTCTAGAGGTGTTAAACTTTATTTTCACCAACAAGGTCCATTGAGAGAGCTAGAGTTCTACCAGTGTGTTGCCAAGTGTTGTAGCGGCTATAACCACCCTCCAAAATTTTGCCTTGGCTTCATTTTGGAGCCTCCCTACCAACCTTCACAGCAGTATGTCTTGCTTTGTCAAGTACATAATCTCTAGTTATTTTCTTGCAGAAATATAGCTTTTCAATAAAACCTAAGCTAGAGTTCTACCAGTGTGTCGCCAAGTGTTGTAACAGCTATAACCACCCTCCAAAATTTTGCCTTAGCTTCGTTTTGGAGCCTCCCTACCAACCTTCACAGTAGTATATCTTACTTCGTCAAGTACATAAGCTCCAGTTATTTTCTTGCAGAAATACAGCTTGTGAATCAAACCTTGATGCATTCCCCTCAAAGACTATCCATCTGGACTTGGTCCAGCAGTAGGCTGAGTAGCTCCTTCAAGAATTTGCACAAATTTGGAGGGAAACCAACCTTCCCTCCAAAAATTGTGCAATTTTGACTGACAGCTTGTTTCGCCCAAAAATTGCAAAATTCTGTTGAGCAAGCTTCACCAAGAAAATTGTGCAATCCTTGCCAACTGGGCTACTCAACCCAGAATTTGCACAAATTTGGGCAGCAGTCAACTACTCTGTGCAGAAATTACACAAATCTTCTGAGCAGCCAGCCCATCTCCCAGCTAGAAATGTGCATTTTCTCCCAACAGTTGAGAAGTCTCTTGCATGTGAAGCTGAGTTGATTGGTTCCCTCTTGGACCAAACAAAACAAACTTGCATGCATGGGTTTCTTCTCCCAAGGCAACACGCAAAGGAATTCCTTGTTTCAAGGATCTATTTTTGGCAGCTAGAGGTTACATGAAAGGATCATTTCAGAAACCTCCCACCAAGTGTTGCTTTCCCTATATTTGTGGCATGCACATCACAACTTCGATTTTATCAAAACTCATCAGTCGGAAAATGCATAGATCATTCCTCGCATCAACCTTGCAGTTCTAACATCCCACATCACATCTAGGAGCTGTCGGCACATTCAACTCAATTTTTTTTAGGTAAGCTCACTTTCCATGTCTTGTGTTGCATTTCTGGAACTTTTTGTGTTTCGCTTCGTATGAGCACTATCTTCTTGATTTCAGTGAGTGCTTGATGTCCTTTTGATACATACTAGCTTGTAATAGCAGTATTTCAGTTTTCATTAACATCTCACTGTTGTCACATGCATGAAACTGTTTTTCACGAGCAATTGTCGATTCAGCGACTCGTCTCACCCATATGCATGTTGTTTTTTTTTCTAAATCTGGCATTCACCATTTGCATGCATGATTATTCACTTATGCATACACTCAGTATCGTTATGCATTCGCATTCACATTCGCTTTCAGTTTCCTGTCGGCAAGTCTGGCCAACCTTGGCCCAAACTCTTCTTTTACTGAGATATGATTGTGCAATCTATGGAAGGAAGGCTTTGTCTTCCTCTCCAGAAATGTGAATTTCTACCCAGGCACTATCCTCCAAGACTGTTTTGCACATTTCTTAGGGACATTGACTATTGGCCCAGAAAATTGTGCAATTCAGTCCCTAGGCCTATAGTGACTCCCAGTTGCAATTGCACATTGCACAATTCCAGTAGTTAGCTGCCAGACTAGATTGTGCATTGCGCAGTTCCAAGATTCAATCAGCCTCCCAGCATCCCATACTATGCCTTGCACATTTTTGGCACTTAGTCTCCTAACCTCCCATCCGAAATTGCGCGACCTTTGTTGGGCATGGAATCCCCCCAAGGCATGTTTTGGGGCTTAAAGCCCAAGTTTTGACCAATTCCTCTGTAAAGGCTCCGCGATTTATGGGCACGAAGCGCGAAGTCATAATAGAGTCATAGGGTTGTCCACCCTTGTTGTTTTAATGTAATGTCAGCTTGCCAGACCTACCCATGGTCCGCGGACCATGGGATTGTATAAATAGAGCAAGGTTGTAAGTGTAGAAGATAGTGAAGAGAAAGGAATAGAAAAGAAGCATGATGACTCTAAGAGCTTGAGTCGAAGTGTAAAGTGTGTCTTGGGTTGTAGAGTAGGAGAAAGCTCTGTAGTTGTGTGCGCAGAGGCCTAGTAGTCTGCAGTTGAGTGCGCAAAGCAAGTCAAGTTTGTAACCGTGGGAAGAATAAATAAAGAGAATTTTACCATGTCTCTGTGTATCTTTTCCTCCTTTATGTGTTATTGGGTGTAATTTGCAAGTTTACTGTATATTTGTTGTGCGAAATTATATGTATGTACTATATAAATAAATATAACACAAGGCTTCTACTTATGTGAAGATAACTAACTGGTGTAAAAAGGCAAGTAAGATATCAGGTGTGATTTAGGGAAATAGTGCAGAACGCTGCTCCAGTAGCGTGAAAGCCCCACATTCCCTGGTTAGGGTTGTGCGAAGGCAAATCTATCAGGGCGTGAAGGCTAGGGAAGTGCAGAAAGCAACCTATGCGGGACCAATTTTTCGACCAAATCAACCCCTCAGACATCTCAAGGGTGCGGAAACTTGGTTCAAGCACCCCCCATACTACTTCGAGTGAGACCTCAGTCCATGCTCCATGGACTGTTGTCAAAAGGGTCAATATTATAGGGATTTTTTTGGCTAATTAACTCCGAACCTGGGTCAGGCCCCAACAAGCCAACAAATGATTTCGTTGTCGGGATCGAGATCTGCATAGAGATGTATGATGTCGTATTGCTGGAATCCAACTAAGAAAGGAATTGAGGATTGGTTGGATAGGAAGACTTACGAGTTCATGGCGCAAGAGAATAGGAATCCATGACTATCAAAAGAAGAGTGGTTAGACTGCTACTTATACATAGAGGTCCACGAAAGTTTCTTCGCATATTTCCCTACTGAGCTATATGAGTGGATCACGAAGTTAGCAGATATCCAAGGAAGGTGTAAGCTCGACAGACCTATTGTGTGGACTCCAGAATTGGTGCGCAGACTAGAATAATCGGAGGGTAAGATCGCACACACTATTGATCATAGGCTCAATCGAATTATAAGAGGGTTCATCACTGAGTTCACAGTAGATACTTAAGTCAGCTATAGCGAGGTAGAACGACGCGTCCTCAAAGGACCATGAGGTAAGTACGTTAAGTCTTTGAACACTTGGATTAAAATGCTACTGTTTTAAAAGTGGGTTATGCAAATAAATTGATGTTTGGGGCTATGCAAGGTGGGAAAATATACAGAAACGAAGGTAGTGCAGAACTAGAAACTAACCCATTGATTTCACCTCCGTGAGGGGACAAGGTAGAGCTCGCGAGGTCTCACCAAGAAGTGTGATCAATTTGATAAGGAAGAGGATTCCACACATAACACCCCCACCCACATCGCTGCTAGTTTCACAGTCTTCACCCCCATCTTTGCCCATACCATCTCTGCTACCATCATGAGTCAATATGGCGAGTGCGATAAAGTTGCCAGTGTTCAAAGGAGTAGGAAGTGAAGATCCATACTAGTTTTGGTTCGTGATAAAATCTGTGTGGGAAGCACAGGGAGTCACGGATGATAATATAAAGAAAGAAATGTTGGTCAGCGCTCTACAGGATTGTGCGTTGACCTAGTACATTAAGCATTCCAATGACAATCCGAATGTGGGGATCATAGATATTCAAACTGTGCTAAACAAATAATTTAGCAGACCAAAGTCAGAAGTGCAGTCAATCATTGGATTCAAGGAAATCACAATGCTACCAAGCGAGACCCCTTGGGAATTGGATTAGAGACTAAAGTTCAAAATTCGCGAAGCTAACATGACACTGACAGATGGAAAACACCATGAATGGTTTGTAGCATCATTAACACCGCATTTAAGGAACGCGTTGTCACAACATAGGCTAACAACTCAAGCAGAGGACTTGGAGATCGTGATGAGACTACATGAGACCCCGATACAGGATCCCAACCTAGGAATTCAGTAGATCCACGTGCAGTTGAAAAACCTGTGCCTTGAGATGCAGAGTCTGAAACAAGAAAGGACAGCTCGCCCAGAAGTGCAGGACGAGGTATAGTGCGTAAAGTGCAAGGGTCAGGGACATGACAAGGACCATTGCTCGGTGTTCGTGAACTACCTCACGAAAGGAGGACCAATGTCGTTAAGGCGGGAGGCACAAGCAGGACTGAGCGCGGTGCCTGCATTGTGGTGCGTGATTTGTCAGATAAGAGGAAATCATGCTACAGATAACTGCCATTTATTGCAGAAGTATGCGCAGAATTCACATCAGTTGTTCTGTAATTTCTGTAGAGCAATAGGACATGATGAGTGCACCTATAGAATTTATGAGTTGATGATCGATTAGACTCCTACCTACAAAGTTCAGGCTGAAATGCGGCCCCTTAACCAAAATGCAGGGATGGCGCAAACCAAATTTCAGGGGCGCGAATGAGGCCTAGGTGGAGGAGGACCTAGAAGAGGTCGTAGATAGCTGATATGTTACAATTGCAGAGGGCCAGGACATTATGCCCGCGATTGTACAAATCCAACGCAACCATCATGATTGTATTGTACATTGTTTGATCATGAGATGGAGGATTGTCCCATGTTGATAGCGAGGTTGCACGATAAAGGAGCACTCCAACCTCCCCCAACTCAAAACCTGCAAATAATGAGGTCTGAGCCACGCGAGGAAGACCCTAATGTGAATATTGTGCTCTAAAGTTGAATTACGACAAGGGATGACAAAGGCAAGCAACCCGAAGAAAGTACTTGGGTTCGCAAGGCTCTAACAAAGGAACCAGAGTTTGATTTGGAGCATGCTAAGGAAACCTTCATGGAAGCCAAGAAGAGCTTCGTTGATGCCTCCACTTCAGGAAGCAAAGACAGACCGGAGTCAAAAATGGACCCATCGATGCTCACAACGTTCCTCAAAACATGCATGAAGCTTCTGTGTGATAGCAAGGCTGTAAAGGGGCTGCAGGAACTCATAAATAGATGCGCTGGGACCATGCCAGGAGAACCGCGCATAGTCTGGAAGCTCAAAAAGCACACGACGAGGATAGGAAGGGAGATGAGATTGACCGCCTAGATTAGAGAATATGAAATGGACCAAGTGATTCTGGATCTAGGATCAGACGTGAACGTTCTGCTGAAGCAAACATGGGAGCGCATGGGAAGGCTTACACTGCAATGGTCTCCTATCCAACTATGAATGGAAAACCAGCAAAAGATACTACCTATGGGGAGATTGCAAGGAATCACAGTGGATATCGAAGGAGCAAGCATGCTAGCAGATTTCGAAGTGATAGAGATTGTTGATGACAACACTCCCTACCCTGCGCTAATAGGAATAGATTGGGCCACTAACATGAATGGAGTGATAAATTTGAAGAAGCGCAAGATGATTTTTGAGAAAATTTCTCTACACGTAGTTGTACCTTTGGACCCTGTCAAAGGATCGCGCTACATAGAGCCAGTGCGTGACTATGATAGCGACGATGATTTAGACTGCATGTACAAGATAACCGCACGAGAACAAGACTGAGCGAATCCAACCACAGATGGACGAATCTCATGGGAATGTGAAAGCTCCTGCACATCGGATTCTGATGAGGAGATAGAACGATGGAAGAACCAGTTACATGATGTAACCATGCTGAAATGTAACATGATGACGAGATCGTTGCGCTGCGTATCAATGGAGGTAAGGGATCTACCTATGTGTGATGGGTTAAGTGAGGTGGATGACTTCCTAAACAGTTTTGAAAGAGAAGTGTCAGAGCAGCAACATGTCGAAGCTTTGAAATGGGTACTGCGCGCTACGCCCACGAGGTGGTGGGGTAAGCACCAAAGAATCTTTGAGGACTAACACGAATGCAAGAGGATAATGCGCATGCAATTTGGGAGGCCTCAAATTCGATTAACAGAAAAGATTGTTAGACGAGACAGTCCATGCACCCACCCGTCCAAATGGATGTAGGCATATGGTACGAAACCTACGTGAATGCACACAGTCTTCACATTAGGAGACAAGGTCAGTAAGCATGTGCGGGTGAGGCAATGGCACAAACAACCCCTTCAGTTGGAACCACGGAGTATGGAAAGACCAAGTGCGTAGAAGATCATCCATGCAGAAGCCTTTAACGAAGTATGCGAAGTGTTGAACAACGTCCACAATGTGCAGTAGACTGACTGGGACTTGCACGTACCAGCAGTTCTATGGGCTTATAGGACCGCGTACAAGAAACTTACACCGCAGGCACCTCCGAGGTTAGAGTATGAATAGAAAGTTGTAATCCCCATAGAGCATGAAATTCCTAGTCTGCGCATGGTAGAACCGGAAAATATGACAATTCACAGAGCCTTGGAAGAAGTGATTGCATAGCCAAATGAAGCAGAACGCTTGGGACTTCAGGAAGAAATCCAACAAGGTAATTTTGGGGGCTCCAAGAACTTGGGAAAGAAAGGGTGTGATTAAGGGAGAAAAGCGCTCTGGTGGAAGTGGAAGTCAAGAATATTGAGGACAAGATAAAGGAAGATGTTCTTGATAAGAAGACCATGGTGATAAAATAGGGTGCGCATAATCACACTAACAGTTCTGGGGACTATCGCCACAAATTGATCAGTCTAATGCCTTGGCTTGGACCGCATATTACCACACGAATCAACCATGGTAATGCACTATAGATGATAAAGTGCGTGACTCCACCAGTAACAATAAAAGGTGGGTACTTTCCAGGAAAATTAATGCATGACCAGAGGAAACCATATACAAGTGGCATGGCCACATGACTAGCCGGGGGAAGTACAGTCTTAGCACTCCAGGCAGTTGAAAGGAGGCACGGGACTATAAACTACTCTGCCTGGGGGCTATGCAATGTTGGAGCTACACACAGGAGTAAGGTGTCACAAGGTCTACAACTACACAAGGGGGTTGCGCTACCGCGCAGGTTGGCCGGAAAGTGACTGTTGGATTCACTATTCACGATGTGATGTTCGACTTGAGACCAAATGGAGTAGGTGGCAGGAATTTAAGACACAATTTATGGGCAAGATTTGGGAAAATCTGCCACCAAGGGAGTAGTAATGAACCGGATTTGGGGGGAGCAGTCAAATTCAAATTAAAAAGGCATTATAAATTACAAAGGGTTGCCCAGCAAAGAACACTAGGTCATTTGCAAATTGAGTTATTGTATACCCCGTGTATTTTGAGCAGAGCCCTGGTTGACCTGTGCAGAGCATTGATTAGGCCCCTGATTACGCGAGTGATATATTTCTAGACGGACATGATGGCAGCGTTTGAGAAAGTTATGGAAATTACAAAGATGACCGCCAAAGAGGCCGCGCAAGCCCTGACTATGGGGCATTCCCATGAAGAAACCGAGATTGTGGCGGAAATCCCTAAATCATCACGCATATCGAGGCTGAAGAAAGACAAATAGTCAATGATTTTTGTGTGTATCTCACCGCGAAACCCGTTGCACACCAGGTTAATGATGGAGGAGAAAGGGAAAGTCGTTAACATGGAAACTGATGAGGAGGAGGAAGACCCTGAGGACCTTATCATCGAAGAAGATAAGGATGAAGGCATGGAGGAAGAAACTGAGCCTACAGACCCTACAACAAAGTTTCCCACCTATATCCCCCCACAAAAGGGGAAGGTAAAAGTGCCCAAGGATCTCAACGAAAGCAAGAGCTCTCTCCAAACTCTGCTCCTCCCAGATGACATCATTTTTGAGGGCACGCACTTGGGATGGGTGCCTAGCTTGAAATTTGAAGATTCAGATATCGCTGACCATGAGAAGTTCCCTCAACTAGAGACCATGCAGCTCATGAAGCCCAAGCAGAATACTGCAGTGGGGTTACTGAATTGTAGCCGCAAAAGTGGTTATGCGAAGTGGAAAAGGCAGGGTTATTAAACCTGCTCTGGGTGCCGCATTTCCATCGCGCCCCAATAACAATTTTCATCATCAGGCAGCTGCTTTTCCTAGTGCATGGTGGGTGTTTGTGGCTGGAGGATCCCATCCCCATCATAGACCACTTAATTCACTGCATTACCCAACTCCCATGCAAAGGAGAGTACCCTGCAGACATCTCGGAGGGGAAGAGCAGTGACTTGGCCATCGCGAAGGCCATGAAGAAGAAATATAAACTAGAGAAGAATAAAAGGGGCTACGCCATATCCAACATCAACAACAAAGCAGTTAAGTGGTGACCCAAATACTGGTGAGTAAAGTTATGCGCAAGTGTCACGTGGACGAGGTAACCGTGCCGATGGTGGAACTTGCTAAGTAATGCGTGGAGGGGGTACAGTTTAACTGGTTTGAGTTCCTTTGCAAGGAGTTCCTGGAAAATTGCCGTGAGGTCCAGGAACAAGGTAAAACGTTTCACTATGCATGGCTTTTTTTGTCCATAGGGCTCGTGGCAGGGGAATTGCAGGAGGACAGTCAGTTTCCCACAATTGACAAGGATCTGCTGGAGGCCGCAAAGTATGCTTCGCTCTGGGCCACGAAGGATGAGAACTAGATTCGTGACAGTAAGATATTCTGTGTGTTCATGGAAATGAACATCAAAATGGGGATTAACTGCAAGCCGTGGTTATCACCCACTGTCTACAACAGCCTGCAAAGTTTTGCAAAATTTAAAGTGGATCTCCATAGCATCTATATCAGAGCACGCAAGGACCCGGCTAAGAAATGGAGCGAGCTACCCTTCATAGCCACAGATGATGTAATTTTCGATGTATTGGAGACATGATCGCTGGAGTGGCACACCTTAGACATCGCGACAATGGAGAAGTCTGTGGCACAAAAGAAGAAAGAGGAGGCCAAATTGTGCATGGCGTAGTTGAAAGAAAAGAGAAGGCAAGAAACAGTAGCAGCAAAAGTGCAGGAGGCAAGGGACACTGTGCAGACAATAGCAGAACAAAAAAAGGCAGCAGCAGCCGTAGCACAAGATTCATCTGAGAAGGCGCACGAGGGCTAGAAGTCGCCTTCGCATGGGTAGGAAACAGAGGAAGATGAGGGCGGCATGGACCCAAGAACCGCGTCAACACAACTGAACTACCAGTGCCGAAGAGAGAGGATGGGGCCACGCAAGAAGGTGAAGGCATCAAAGTTGTCTATTAACCTGATCACCCTTACTAAGAGTGATCTGTACAACATCGATGAGATGGTGTGCGATGTCACCTCCGAGGCCCTCCAGAATTTTGTGCAAGAGAACCAAATTTTGTTGGGGGCCCTTAGAGCATAGTTGCAAGAGTTGCAGGTGCGCACTCCTTAGGTTGGTACCCTCTTGACTAGCCTCACAGTAGGGACAACTGTAGGAGAGCAGATCATGCACACCCAGACAAAAAACACCATCGCACTGCCAGAAGGGGCACTGGTCACTACAAATGAGGTCGATAGGCCTACGATTAGCGCACTGAAGGGTCTCAAGATCAACATGGCTTCACTCCCATGGGAGACACTATGCATTCTGTAGGATGAGATTATTGCAGAACTGCTCGCTAGGGAGAGTTGCGTGCTGCAAGTGCTGAGAGAGAAAAAGATCAACATGGAACAGTTGAGCTTGCAGCGTGACGAAGTGGTGTCGCAGAATAGGCAGATGGTACAAGTACTGGAAGAAGCCTATTAGATGGTCCCTGAGCTAGCCATCTCAGCAAACGCACTAGCAGAGGCACGCATCCACTGACTAGCAGCAGGCGTGCGTGAGGCACGGGAAGAAATGACTAAGGTTCATCTAGGGCTAAACCTTCAAATAGTAGAGTTATGGTTAAAGGCGCAGCCATCCACCCCTCCGAAAGTAAGAGAAAAGCGTGCCAACACTATTGCATCAGGGCTGGAAGAGATCGGCAATACAGTAAGGGACTGCACCAAAATGTTGGAGGAATCATTTGAGGTCCTCACGAATCTGTAGGAGGACCCCAACATCCAATGCTTAGAGACAGAATCGTGTGAGCTCCAGAAGCAGTATGATAGCATCAAAGGGACCGTGCAGAGGGTGGCCCTCACTCGGAGGCTCGCGCGAATGCAACAGGCCAAAGTGCTAAAAGAACAGGTGGACGCAGTGCAGCACAAAGAAGCAGTCCTGAAGGTGCGCATTAAGCCTTGGATTGACAAGGCCTTCACTCTCATAGCGGCAATTGAAGGCAAGCTCACACAAATGTAGGGGACACAGGAACAAGTCTAGGGAAGCACTTCTAACGCCGTAGTCTCAGAACAACGCGTACAGGAGATCCAGTAGGCAGTCACTCAGTGCGTTGCCGACCTTGTAGTGGTTCAAGCAGAGTTGGAGGGACTCTGCGTGAAGATCTTCGTGCCAATAGAGTGACTTGAGGGTGAGTTGTGATGTTTTTGTTGGGGGCTTGTTAGGCATGGAATCCCCCCCAAGGCATGTTTTGGGGCTTAAATCCCAAGTTTTAACCAAGTCCTTTTGTAAAGGCTTCACGATTTATGGGAGTGGATCACAGAGTCATAATAGAGTCACAAGGTTGTCTGCCCTTGTTTTTGTAAGGTAATGTCGGCTTGACAGACCTACCCATGGTCCATGGACCATGGGATTGTATAAATAGAGCAAGGCTCTAAGTGTAGAAGATAGCGAAGAGAAAGGAAAAGAAAAGAAGCATGATGAGTCTAAGAGCTTGAGTCGAAGTGTAAAGTGTGTCTTGGGTCGTAGAGTAGGAGAAGGTTCTATAGCTATGTGCACAGAGGCCTAGTAGTCCGTAGCTAAGTGCGCAGACCCCTGCAGCTGGGTGTGCAAGGCAGGTCAAGTCTATAACTATGGGAAGAATTAATAAAGAGAAGTTTACCATATTTTTGTGTATATTTTCCTACTTTATGTGTTATTGGGTGTAATTTGCAAGTTTTTTTTAATTTCCTGTGCGAACTTATATATATGTATTGTATAAATAAATATAACACAAGGCTTCTACTTACACGAAGATAACTAACTGGTGTAAAAATTCAAGTAAGATCTCAAGTGTGATTTAGGGAAATAGAGCAGAACGTTGATCCGGTAGCATGGAAGCCCCACAACCCCTAGTTAGGGTTGCGCAAAGGCGAATCTATTAGGGCACGAAGACTAGGGAAGTGTGCGAAGCAACCTATGCACAGGGACTAGCAGTTGGACCAAATCAACCCCTCAAACATCTTAAGGGTGCGGAAACTTGGTTCCAACACCCCCCCATACTACTTCAGGTGAGACCTCAGTCCACACTCTATGAACTATTGTTGAAAGGGCTAGTAGTACAGAGATTTGTTTGGCTAATTAACTCTAAACCTGGGTCAAGTCCCAACAAGCCAACAACCTTCATGATCAGTCACACAGGTATGTTGCAAGTCAGTTCTCAATTTTATATTGGTTTTCGACTGAAAGATTGCTTTCCATGAGTGTTTCCATGTCTCCAAGTATCACAGGTGTTCATCTGCCTCTCAATAGTATAGGTACAATGGTTTTCAAGAGATCAGATTCGAAGACACCATCCAAAGCACACTTGGGGATGTGGTTAATCAAGTGTCTATGGACTTTCCTACCCACAAAGAAATCAAGTTTTTCATAGACAAGGACATCAAGATATGACGGCAATAACATCACAGCGAGCAACATCATGAACAGAAGCTGAAGGCAGCATACCAGATGCAAAGAATGCAAGAGGAAGGTTGTTGACAACACGGAGACAGGATAAGGTTGCAATATCAAGCAGATCCATTGATGATGAAATCAACTTTGGAGACTCAAGCTATGAGGTGACGGCACGACATGAAGATTGTGCTAGGACATAGAATGGGACAAAGAAGGAGTTGCATGTGTTGAAGCATCAACTCAAGGATGAACATGAGCTGCACAGACAAGAGAATGAGTTGCAACAGGAACAAGAAAAGTGGGGGGCGCAACATGCACGCAGGGATGAAACTGCACCCATACAAGTTATAGGTCCATCCCAGCAGCTGGCAAGGAGCAAACATGGTGAGCAATTTTTTTGATCACATGCAAAGGATTCAGCATAATGCATGTCATTGTGCGCACGCATGTGATCCAACCCATTCAGCACACTCACCAAGAAGAAGACAAGAAGCAAGTTTGAATGGAGCTGAGCATGTAGTTGACAATTGATGCACATGACCACCAACACACATTGGAAGATCAGCATGAACACTATGCATTAGTGTGTTGTCAGTTCGTTCGCACCCATGAAGACCATGTGCATGTTAGAAGATGAGTTGGATGGAGGAGCCATATCAGTGCACCCGAATTCAATGAAGCCAAGAGTTTTCTTCAGTAAGATTTCACCATGGAGTTCATGAACACCATCACGAACAACCAAGCTTGGCATCAAGTCACCACCTTCACCATCACAAGAATGTCAAAGAGTTGGTATAACCACAATGAACCTAGTGTCAATGATGTCTTGCATGGCTTTCCCAAGCCATTTTGTCTCACATGGGTACATGTGCATTGTAATGTAACATCTTGTCGAGTGTAAGTCAAGTGTCGATAGTTGGATGTAACAATCATAGAGTAGATGAAGAGTCATCAGGGTAGATGAACTATCACAAGGGGAATGTCAAGGGTCACCCCACCCTTTGCTATAAATAGTCCCTCATAACTCATTTTACGGGCTTTTGGTCAGCCAAGCTTCCGATAAGACTACCTTGGAGAGAGCTTGGACAATATTGTAATCAACCTTGGCTTCCCCACTATGCAAAGCTAGTAAATCCGTTTAGAGGAGCAGGCACTTGTGGCTGTAACATTCTGTTATCAGAACTACTGGTCGGACATGGATGTATTGTATGACTAGAACTTACACTTCTTAATATAACAAGAGTCAACATGTTTCATGCATATGTTTTATTGTATTCTATGCTATTTGGTTTACTCTAAATGATATATATATTATTTTTCTTACACATGCATGTATAGCTATCTATGTATGTATGTATGAATCTTTCTGAAATGTGTTGTTGGTTTAACCATCACTTTGGATTGCTCACTAACTTTCCTTCCATGTTGTGATATATCTTTTCTCATGTGTTTCCTTCTTGACTGCTTGCTATCACAGGTTTCCAAGGGGCACACTCATCTCAAACCCCATGTGTTAGAACCTCTCATGCACCTTCCATGGCTCACCACAGTTGTCACACCCTTGCTACCAATAGAGTTATCTTACTTTCCTTTGTGTAAAATCTAGTTCAAGCCATTACCATACGACCCACTGCAGGGACTCCTACACCAAATGGTCTGAGTTCTAATTGGGACTTCTTACCGGGGAGATCCCCTTACATGTTGGCAGGTCCAGCATCATCAACATGCTGCCAGGGAAAGTTTCTCGACATGAGCATATCAAGTTTCAATGTCAATAAGATTTCGACTAAAATAATAAACCACTTGTTCATTACCATTCTCATCATCCTAGACCAATACCATAGCAATGATACTATCGGTTGCGGCCAAGTAGAGGAAATAATCGTGGTGATAGTGGGGGGATGCAATAAAGGAGCAGTGATGAGAATGTTCTTTAGGGCATTGAAGGATTGTTGGGAAATTTCATCCCAAATGAATGGGATCCCCTGTTTGAGAAAGCAAGTAAATCCCTTGGTGAGTTCAGCGTAGTTAGGGACAAAGAAAAGAAGAAAATTAGCCTTTCCTTTCAAATTTTGCAATTGATGCAGTGACGTAGGAGGGAGTAAATTTACAATAGCCACAACTTTCAAAGGATCTATTCGGATACCTTCTTGGGACACAAAAAAACCCAAATCCGACTAGATTCTACATAGAAGACACACTTATGCAAATTAAGACGAATATTATAGTGTCGACAATGCAAAAATATTTCTCGAAGATGGTCCAGATGGTCACGATGCTTAGCAGAATGAGTTGGTAAGTCGTCTCGATAAGGTTGAACAATGTGTCTAATATCATGAATATAATATGACATTGTTCTCTGAAAGGTAGCACTAGCGTATTTCAAGTTGAAAGGGAGCTTCTAATAGGAAAAATTCCCCCATGGACAGATGAAGTATGTTTTGTGTTGATCAGCGGGCAATATATTGATCTAGTCATAACCAAAAAAACAATCCATAAAAGAGAAAATATCACTCCCGACACACTCATTGATGATTTAATCAGTAAATAGAGTCGGATAGTCATATTTTGAGCATGTGCGATTGATGTCGCGGTAATCAACTCAAACTGGGATTATGCCCTGCTTTTTAGTAACAACTACAATGTTAGAAACCCAATCTGTTAATGGGACAGGGTAAATAAAACTATATTTTAAAAGTTTTTCAACTTCTGCCTTAATAGTAGCAGCCTTCCTAGGATGCATGGGATGGAGCCATTGACAAACAAGCTTCGCATCAAGATACGTGGGTATTTCATGCACCACACTAGATGGATCAATACTAGGCATTTCCTCATACGACCAAGTGAAGACATCACGAAATTTCTTGAAAAGGTCAGTGTAAATCCTGATCTCATCAGGAGAACAGGAAACCCCGATGTGGATGTTTGCAAAAATTCCAAGTTTAATGGAAATCTTGAGTGGCATGGTTGCAGTAATATTTCCCATATTACCTTCATACAAGACTTCGTGCACCAAGACATGTGTTTGAAGTGGATGTGTCGGGATATGAGAAACGAAAGCTTCAAGACACGAAGGAATCTCACTTAGGCTTGGAATAAACGAGGAGCAATGATGAATATTGTTCCAAGGAGTTTCATCAAGAGACATAACCTCAACAATAGTCTCGTCGGTGGAGAATGTCTCATTCAAAGGATCCGAGGAATCCCAAGAACCAAGCTAAGGAGATTGCACATAGGTATTCAGTTTCATACTAAAAATAGCATGACTTTCTGAAGTAGCCATTAAAGCCGAGACAATTTCATGATAAGATTGTTACAATGGACGTATTAGCATGGAATCACCAAATGAATCATTATGATCGTGGAAGGAATAATCCATGGATCTATAGAAACATAGATCATATCGATTGAGGTGACATGCCAAGGTGGGAGAGAAAATGTTCCCATTAAAGTAAAATATTTAAAAATACCTGCCCCCATGCTCTCATATGGAAATTCGGTATTTCCCACATATGGGACGTTGTCGTTGGAGGCACCAGAAGAGAAAAAGGACAATTGGTCGACGATGAAAATTTTCCCTTCATGATGAAAACAGAGCACCCAGAACAAAGAGGAAACCACATAAAACATGCCATGGGTTCAACTTCACCCAAGTAGAAGGTTGTAGTTCAAATTTGCATCTACAACTTCCACTTCTAGCTCGATAATATTCCCTTCCAAAGTGATAGGAAAACTTGTGAGAATACCATAAGGACAAGAGCCTTTTCCATAAAAGGCCTCCAAGGTGTTCAGGGATTGGTTAAGGGGTGAACAGCCAATGCTTTCCAACATGAAATATACATGATGCAGGTGGAAGAACCTTCATCAATGACAGTCTGATGGATCGTCTTTCCTTTAATAATATGATCCAAAATGGATCCAAGAATTCTCTAAGTCTTCAAAATCCTTTAAAAGATCTAAACTATCGCATGAGGAAGAACCCTTCGAAACATCAGAAAGCACTATTGGCAGCAAAAAACACAAAGAAACATTGACAAAGAAGCTTATCGGTGGTTAAAGGAGCAATGCACAAGAGCCCTCCGATATGGCTAATCAACGGTCCAGATCGGATCGAAAAATCGCAATCGGCAGTCGCAAGTGAAGGCTATCGGCAGAGACCACATAGTATATGCGACAATGCTCAGTGGGGTCAACGAGGACCGTTGATCAAGCGTGCAAATCGATGGCCCATGTTGCATCGCAATATCACGTCAGTAATCCACAGTGAAGCGTTTGCAACAGTTTGGGGCTCATGCAACATGCGATTGCGACGAGTCGCATCACAAAATTGCATCGGAGCTACACGAAGGAGTGAGGAAAAATACATATATATATATATATATATATATATATATAATATATATATATAATATATATATATATATATATATATATATGTGCGATGCTATAGCCAAAACCCGAAAGGGTTTTTGAATAAAAATATATAATGTTCAAAATCCGCATAAAGCCATTTTTACGATATTTTAACATATTTTCCAATATAAAGGGAAACCACAAAATAGGTAGGATTTCGGAAGGACCAAAGGTGGTAAGTGGTTTGGGCCAGGCTCCACCTGAGCCCATACATTGGCTGCCAAGTGTCTAGGCTGAGGAGAGACAAAACCACCCTTATTAGGGAGTTAACCCCCGTACGAAAAGGCCACCCGAAATGAACCACAACCGTTGGATTTGGGTCTTCCAAATCAACGATGGAGATGAGATGTTGATATACAGGCGGATCCGATAGGAGTTATAAGGCAGATTCATAATGTTTCAAGTCCAATAAATAGCAATTTGGTGGAGTTTCATAGTTTTCAATGTATTTCTCTGTGTAAACAAAGAATGGTGATTTTGAAGGATTTAAAGGCCTGATGACCCATTACGTTACAGTACAGGTGGCCACCATCCTTGAAAGAATTTAGCAATGATTGCTAATGCTCAGAGGGGGATCTGAGTGGACAGAGGTCAGGAAGCCAAAGAGCCCGAGAAGGTGAAATGAGCAGATAGAGCCGATTGGCTTTAAAGCCACAGATTGATAGAAAACAGAGGAAGCAATGCTGAGATAGAGATCAAACAGAGACAGAGAGTCAGTGAGGAGAGTTTGTGTACTCAAAAGAGACTTGGGGGATCCAAGTAAAGCCTTATTGTTTGGTGTCTGTTGTGTGAGGCTCAATTTGAGCTCATTGTTATAAAACACTGCTTCTGAAGACATAATAGAGAGGCCACCATTGAAGGCTAGACCAGGAGATGTAGCCCAGGAGTTTTGGGTGAACTTCATATTAAACTTGTTGTGTTTATGTGTGTTGTCTATTATGTTTCTTTAACTGCTTCATTGTCTATGTATTTCACAATCTTATCGATCCATTGCACAAAGTAACATAGGCATATCCATGCACATGAGTCTGTAATACCTTAATAATTGTCTAAGATCTCATTATCAAATCATAATAACTTGAATCATAAAAGCAATTTGATGAGGAAGACGAAGAACATGATTTTTGAGATTGAATAATCAAATTGGAATTAGCAGGATCAATGGCTCCTATAGCAGACAATAATGATTTATGTTGCATTGGACATGTTTGGATAACCTCCAAAGCAGAGGGTGCTTGAGCTAGATCTTTGACAATACTATAATGTTGAGTAGATCTAATGTTCGAATTATAGGATGATTACCGCAGCACACCTTTGGGAGGTGGTCAAAGAATAGATTCATTATTAGGTCTCTCAATATGGAGAGGACTAGAACTGGGTGGAGTAGAAGTAGAAGGTATATTAGTGGCTTCTTTCTCCACCATCTTCTTTTGATGGATTTGATAGTCTTTCAATCGAGTAGCGATAGAGATAGGCAATGAACACATCATCATGTAAACTTGAGAACCAGATGAGGCAGAGGATTGTGGTTGGTATCCCAACTGAGTCTGCTGAGATGGAAATGGCTCTTTCATAATGGATGGAGTCCCTTTCAATAAACGATTAACTTCATAATGTTGGGGACAATCCTTGCTATAATGGTCTTCCTCACAAATGAGGCAAAGATTTTTTTTATTTTAGCTTTCATTTGGAGGCATCATCAGCATATGACTTGGGAGGATCCTGTTTTGGGGTATCGGATTTGAATTTTCCTTTACCATTTTTCTTACCTTTCGAGGCTTTATCTTCCTTGGTATACTAGATGGCATGGACCTTAGAGTTTTTACCAGGATTCGATGGAGTTTTCGAAGGATGATTAGAACCCATATCCGAAACATATTTTTGCTTCGAAGAAGCATTGGTGGAAGTCTAAGACATTGATCCAATTATACCATCAATAGGTGGTACATAGGGAGACTTTGAAGATGTTGAATCTGAAGATGGCCTTGGAGCATCAAGAAAAATTTCATATAGCGTTCCTGATTGGGAATAGACTAAGTCCAAATACTGGGCACAGGTAATAACTTGATCCTCGGTAACACATCCACCCATTTCTATATCTTTAACAATTCTTTTTACGAATGATTTGGTTAAAAATTCAGTTAACAACTCATCGAGAATTTCGAATCATCAGTGTCTTCATTCATGGATATGATCAGAAATATGAGTTGCGATATCTTGCTTTAGAGAGGTAAGAAAATGAGTACCAGTTTCATACCAAACCAACAAATGGAAGTGGTTGAAGAAGGCCATAGACAAATAGTTAAAGTCTACATAGGTACCTCGAGGAAACTCAACATACCATTTTTCGGCAGCACTTGTTAAGGTTCGCTGAAAGAGGTCGAGACGAACATAATCGTCAACGTAAGAATTAGAAGAACACCATAAGTGATATGTCATCACATCGGCTTGAGGGTCCTCTTTAGGTTTTCCTTTGAACTTGGGGCAATTGATCAAAATTTTAGTAGTATCTAGAGGTCAATAAAGCGAATGAAGAATGGGATCATTAGTAAGCCTCGAGACATCAGGTAGTTCCAATGTAGCTAAATATGAAAATTGCATATTAAAAGGCATATAAGGCCTTTGAGGATGCCCATCATGTGGATTCCAACCTTGTTGGTAAGGATTATGCCCCCAAAGTGGAGGATTTTGTCCATAGGGGGTTTGATTTTTCCCCCACTGAGAGGTACCTTGACCATAAGGTGGATTCTATCCAAGGTAGGGCTGATACTAACCTTCCATAGGCCATTGATAGCAATGAGGAGGATAAAAATTATGTGTGGCATATGGATTGTAAGGTTGTTGCACCTGCTGAAATTGGATATGAAGAGATTGGCCTTGCTACTATAGGGGTTGACCTTGTGTCAGCAAGGTTTGACCTTGTTGGTACACAGGTTGAGCTTGCTACTCCAAGGGTTGACCTTGTTGCTGCAAAGGTTGGCCTTGTAGATACAAGGGCTGATTAGGTTGTTGAACAACCTGTGTTTGTTGTTGCAAAGGCTATTGATACTACTGCAAAGGTTTCCCCTACTTCTGTAACAATTGTGGGACAGTTCCTTGAGGGATTCCCTGCTAATATTAGTAACACCAGGAAGAGAAGATTGACCAGGTTGAACATGGGGTCTTGCTTGTGGAATACAGGGTGGATTTTTCAATTCTTGTGAACCATATGGAACACAAGACTTTTGGAGTGGAATCTGGGCCATGTAAGGTTGTTGATACTAGATATTACCTACCCTGGATGAACCAAAGGGGTTAGGAATACCACTAGGATAAGGTTGATTGACTCCAGCCATGTGAGGTTGTGATCAATTCACATGGGTTCCACCTGATACAATAGGAATGTTTAGATTTTCCCCCGAGGTTGTGAATAAGGTGGTGATACATTGTGTCCACTTGACAAAAGGACTGAGGAACTTACAAATGCATGAAAAGAAATAGTTTGTTGTAGTGGAATAGAAGGTTGATTGTACGCCTTCACCTCCTCAAACAGCTCCACCACCACCAAGTGATGCGCTAGATCATGCACACACATATGTTGAACTGTCACATCCTCCCACCCCACCTACTCTTGATATCTGCATAGATTTGGCTTGCAAGCCTGTTGGTTGTCACATGGATTCGTTCCCTCAACCATAGTCCTCACATTCTATTGATCCTCTGAATTGCATTGTCTTGTGTTTTCCCATTTCGAACTCCTCGACTGTTGTGAACAAGGATCAAGCTGTCGAAGGAGTTGGTGTTATGCATCCAACCTACGTCATCATTCATGATGAGTGTGTGCAAGAATCTAAAGAAGAACCTACAATGAAGGATGACTCCCTTCTAGCCATGCCTCATTCGCTTTATCCTGACATCCCTTGTGATTCTTCCACTGCTGATTTTCCCTGTGAAAACTCATTTTCGAATGTTTCTACTTCTGATCATTCACAAGACATGTCAAATGTCATTTGGTCATTATAATGCGAAGAGGACACATCTTCCTCTAGAAATCCATCCAATTTGTCATCTGTCATTTCTAAAAACACAGAGGGTGAACATCTTTTCTTCCCATCTACCCCTCTGCCTGATTCATCAAATCATGAGGATACCAACAAACATCTTGAATTTTCTGATCTTAGTTGTCGTGATCTCTCTACTTCTTCATCTGATCACGATGTTGATTAAATCATTGTTAATCTGTCTAAGACACTGGTCTACGATAATTTATCTATCAACGAAATTGAAACCCCGCAGACTGTCGAGGCACTTCAGCCTAAGTTGATGGTTATGTCAAGCCTTCGTTGTCCTGAGGTTGGTTTCACTTCCAGTCAGGAAATTGTTGAAACACTCAACGCTCCTCATCACTCTCTTCTTTGCATCGAAGATCAACCAAACACCCATATTTTGCTTCCTCCACTGGAGCTACACGATCCCATCGCTTAGGCATTGGAGGAGTCTTACACAGCAAGCACACATGCACAACATAAGTGGTCTACCTTTCTCACATTTACTTGCATGTCACAGTCAAGAGAATGCATACACTCAATATTGGCACGCAATGTAGCATAGCACCATGGCAGCTCCACAGAGTGCATGTCATGCACTTTCACTCATCTTTATTATTTGGTTGCTTGTAAGATCGAAGTGTGTCTGTATTCATCGTTATATCTCTCATGCTTGCTGATTTGCACAACTGTGATGTTCGCAAACCATGCCTTCACCAACATGGATCAACCAATGCGCTAGTGGTTGCATTGGAAGTATCACTTCACGTGAGATGACCCATGAACTGTTAGCTTAGGAGTAGGAGTAGTGTTTGCTTTTGGGTTGTTTGCTTCCATGCATGTTTACTTCTTTCTTTGTGTGTTTGTTTACTTTCTTGTTTGTTTTCTTACTCGCTTTGCTTCCACATTTTCTTTTGCTTCTTGCTTTTCTTTTTGGTTTGTTTTCTTGTTATTATCTGTAGGTTAGTTTCGTATGGACCATGTGTGACCCTTGAAACAATCTGGGTAAAGTACGAGAGGAATTGTACAACTATCAACATTTGGTTATCTGTTGTCTGCTCTCTTATGTAATAACTTGTTGTCTTCAATCCATGATACATCAATGGAAAATACTTATTGTTCAAAGTGAACCTTGGTGAAAACACAATGCTTGCATGCTAATTAGTATCACCTACTTTAGTCAATTGTTTTTGGGTTAATCCTTATCAGCTCAGTCAAGTAGAGTAAGGTGAGGGGGTTAAACATAACAAGCATGTTAGAGGTATACATAAACTACTTCTTTGAAGGAACAACCTCTTATGCTCTCAATAAGTTAGGATCCCTCTTCGGCCTCTAAAATGAATAAGCGTTATGCACAGTTATGAGTTTAAAAAAAAAAATATATATATATATATATGAAAATGAATAAGGTGAAAGAAGAGAAAGGCTTCTCGCACAGATAGGTGATGCAAGTAACTTCGTCGGGGTACTGACCAGGCTCGCTGACAAAGTAACGATGCTTGTGTTCCTGCGTGACTCCGATGGGGTACTATCTAGGCCTACTGGCAATGGAACAACACCAGAGATGAAACTAGGACTCTGACGACTATACTTCTTGTGCACCAATATACCCCTCAACCCCAATCGAAACAACTATGTTGACTTGGCTTGGAATGTAATGAAGAGCTTGACAGATGCTACATCTTACAATCAAGCAAGCGTGGAAACCAAGAGGAACTGAGAACTGAACAATACTTCTAGAGGTGTTAGACTTGCTTTCCACGAGAAAGGTCCATTCAAAGAGTTGGAGTTCTACCAGTGTGACGTCAAGTGTTGTAGTGGCTACAACCACCCTCCAAAATTTTTCCTTATCTTCGTTTTGGAGCCTCCCTACCAACATTTCACAGCAACATGTCTTGCACTATCAAGTACATGAGCTTCAGTGCTTTTCTAGCATATTCCCATGATCCAATTTGGATCCTTAAACTCTCTTAAAGTTACCCAAACTCTGTAAAGAAACTCATGCCGAAGTTCAAAGTCTTGTGGATATCGAGCTTATCAGAGATAACCTCTGAACAATGGCAATTTGTGGTCAGCACGGAACAACAAGCACCCCCAGTCAAAGCGCGTAGACCGTTGGCCCATGGTGACGGCGCATTGGCACAAATTGGCTAAAGCACTAATCGCTTATTGCAGGACATCCCCCTCAGTGAAGGAAATCCCCAAGCACTCGGTCATGAGGAAAAGGCATAAAACTGTACGGAAATCGTTGATTCCATCAGAAGGTGGATCCCATGCCAAAACCGACAGGATATCATGAGCACTTCAAGCGGTAAGCGGGTTCAACTGAGTCCCACGTGATTCCATACATTGGGTGACACGTGTCCAGCGGATGAGAGAGAAAACCGCTCACATCGCGTGAGTAAAGGTCATGCAACTTACCCGCGCAATATGGATGGAGACCATAGGAACTGGAGGCTCCAAATCAACGGCGAAGATGCGATCGATGGATGATCAGATTTGACAAAGTCATAAAGCAGATTGTGCTGGACTTTAAAGTCCGACGTGAACGATGAGTTGGTAGAGATTCGTGTTTCACGGGCATTCTTGGAGTAAACGGAAATAACGGCCGTTTCAAACGATCGAGTGTTTCTGGTGAACCTGACACTTAACTGTTACGGAATAGGTGGACACTTCCCTGTGAGGTGTGATGGAGTGACTGTAACAGTGAAAGAAGGATTCGAACGGACAGAGACAGGGAACGAGAGAGTTGAAAGCAGAAACAAACAGTTAGGAAGCAGATGGCTTAAAGCCATAGACTGACAAAGATAGAGGAGGGAGAAGAAGAGAGGAGAGCAAACAACGAGAAAAAGCTGAATGCACAGAGAGTCTTTTGAGTCACTTGGAGTTCAAGTGAAAAGCTAGAAAACTCAATTGACAGCAGGATATTGTTGTTGGAGTTGCTTGGAGGTCGAGAAACTCACAGGGGCATGCAAAGGCCAAGAGAAAGAGCTTAGAGAGCCAGAGCCAAGAGCTAGAGTGAGAACCAAAAGCGAGAGCTGAAAGCCAAAACCAGAGTGCGAGCCAAAGAGCCAGAGCTAGAGTCAAAGCCAAGAGCCAGAGCAAGAGCCAGAGCCAGAGCCAAGAGCCAAAGCCAGAAAGTCGAAGAGATCCAAGAGCCAAGGGATAAGATGGTGCTTTGAGCCCAATGTTCTTGTGTAAAACATTGGAGTTGAGTGTGGAACTTGTAAAAGAAATATTGCCATAATCCCAGGGAGCTTAGTCGAGTTGACTAGAGCTCAAGGACACGTAGCCCAAGTGTTTCGGGTGAACTCCGTATTAAATTATTGTCTTATGTGTTTTCTTATTGTTGCATTTGTCTATTATCATATGTATGTGCATATCAGCATGAACAACCGAATTTTAAAAGCACATAAACAGTTAACAACACATGCCAGCATACACCTTTTTTTCAAGCATTTCTTAATTCTGCATTGATTAATCATTAAGACTTGGTAAAATTTAAAGCTTTGGAAGTGGGAGAGGTTCTTGTAAGTTAGACAAGAATCCTAAGAGCCCCATTTTCATATCAGGTGGTATCAGAGCTTAAGATTGATTAACCCCACCTTCAAAGAAATTTGTATCAGAGTGCTTGATTGACAGGGCAAAGATTGCTTGTCTGAAAGGTTTTTGGATAGTCAAGGATTGATTGCCTCATTGATTGTATGCTTGGTTTCACACTGACTATTGTTTGAGTTTCCAGAGGTGAAGGGAAAGCTATTGATAGCTCAGTCTAGGAAGGACAAGAAGGAAGCAAGGCTAAAGGAATTCTTCTATCCCAAAGGACCTCAGGGCAATCCTTGAAGCGCAAAAGTTTGTTGTAAGAGGTTACTAAATAAGCTCTTTAATAATATTGTTTGAAGTTGTTAAATTGAGGCTTCTGTGATCCGTAACAATTATAAGAAGAAATATTTCGGCGTAAATCACATTCAGAAAATCATTGTCGACGCGTAGCAAAGATAGATCTGATTTTTCAACTTGTCCTGACGATGAACCACACTGGTTGGTTCGAAACACGTCGACAATGATTTTCTGAATGTGATTTGCGCTGAAATATTTCTTCTTATAATTGTTTGAAGTTCTTTTGTTCATTTTCATAATGACGACTTCTACAAGTGAATCCTTGAATTCTTATTTCTTCACAAGTTCCTTTGATGGAGACATGAAGCAAGACTTGTTCATCATGATGAACAAGGTAAGATAAATGTATGAGGATGGAAGGAAGAGAAGCATACTTAGAGAGCAAGTGAATTCTGTGGAGGGAGAGAAGTAGAAGCTTTCTGGAAAATTGCAGGAAATGGAGAGGCAACTTCATATTGAAAATATGAACCTGAAAAGGATGCATGAGTTGGAGTCACAACTCTTTGTTGCCAAAGAAGCCTTGGTCAAGTATCAGCTTGAAGAAGAGGTAAACCATTCCAGTTTGTCTTCAAATTATTCTAAGAATGCTTATAATGGTTCTTTTGAAAAACATACTAGAGGCATAGGTTCCAAGCTAATGTCCAAGATGGGCTATGAAGGAAAAGGATTGGGAAAATATGCACAAGGTATTGTTGAGCCAATAATGGTTGAGGAAAGGCCTAAGCATTTGGGTCTCGGTTATGGACAGCCTTATGGAGAGAGTTCCAAAGCTTCCATGAAGGCCATTGAAACAGTTCCAAAAAGGAGTTTCATTGCAGGTCCTCTACCTCAGAAGTGTGAGGATTGTATTCAGGAGGAATGCAATAGCTCAAAACATCATTCGTAGGATTCAGGTGTTCAGAAGCACACACTTGAACCAGAGAGTTGTGGAAACTCTGACAGCCTTGAAGAAAGTGATGGTGTTCCAAAGGGAGCCACTTCTTCATTTGCTTCACCTACTCCTAAAGGCAATAAAGGTGAAAAAGGTAAGTATAGATCTGGTTCTAAACACATTCCTTTTGATTTTATAAAGCCTGGAAAAATGATTGCATGTTCCTTTTGTGGTCTGGATAACCATTATGTTTCTAGATGTTGGAAGAGGATGGCCACATACAAGAAACTTTTGAAGGAGAAGAAGCAACCAGCCAAAGGTCTATGGGATAAGGAAAATCATGCAATCAAAAGGATGCACATGTGTTGCACTTACTACCATAAGCAAGGGCATCTTGCTGAAAGGTGTTGGACTTTGAATCCAGCACTACTTCCACCAAAGCTGAAGGAGAAGGTGGAAAAAGAAAATGGCAGGGATGGAAATAAAGATTCCATGATTGATATATTTCACAATGATTCAAATATTGATGTTGATGTGCAAACCGAGGGACCTTTGAAATGGATTGGTAAGAAATGGTTAGAATTCTTATCCAATTAAGACTGCATGTCCTTTGATGCATCTATTTGCATTTCTTTGGGGAATAAATGTAAGTTGTTGGATCTTACCAAAATGGTAAACGGAAAGAAGTTGAGTAGGAAACTCACTTTATTGCTGCAACAATATGTTCATTTCAGCTTCGAAATTACAGTGTACTTAAGTGAAAGTTGATAAATGGAATGCATGCATGAGCATGAGATGCATGTAATGTTGGCTTGGGAGAAGTTAACTTGGTCTCGAAAATGGAGATAATGATGAAGTGTTTCATCTTTTGGAAAAGAGTCCTAAAGGTATTTTTCTACATGCTTGACCTGAAGGGTCATTTGTTTTAAAGGCATGTTTTATTGGCTTGTTATCTAGTCAATCATTTGTATGCAGATATACAACAAGGAAGGGTTCACAAGATGTGAAATATGTTTCCTTGTTGAAGCAAGAGTTAGTCCATCCAGTTGTTGTTTGTATACTTCTTGTTGTTAACAGTTGTTGTTGGCATCTTTTCAAACAGGTACAAATGAAAGTTTTGTGGAGAAGATGTACTTCACATTCGTTTGAGCCGCCTTGGATCAAGGATCAAGGTAAAGAAGTTCAAAATAACTTATGTAAACTTCACAGCAGAAGTTCTGCATGAAGTCAAGGAAGAAAACAGTTCTTCCCAAGATGACCAACCTATCCAAGAAGGGAAGTGGTTAGAGATTGTGGTTCAGAGGCATTATGCAAAGGCAAGTGTAAGGAGGCTGAAAGAAGAGGGTGTTGTTACTCTCATTTATTGCTCAGGTCAGTATATCAGTCTTTTGGTGGACCAAAATTTCTTTTAGTGGGAAGGCGTGATCCGAATTGGATCCTTAAACTCTCTTAAAGTTACCCAAACTCTGTAAAGAAACTCATACCGAAGTTCAAAGTCTTGTTGATATCGAGCTTATCAGAAATAGCCTTTGAACAATGGTAATTTGTGGTCAGCACAGAACAACGAGGACCCTCGATCAAAGCGCGTAGACTGTTGGCCCATGGTGACCACACACTGGCACAAATTGGCTAAAGTGCTAATCACGTATCGCAGGGCATCCCCCTCAGTGAAGGAAAGCCCCAAGCACTCGGTCAAGAGGAAAAGGCATAAAAATGTACAGGAATTGCCCATTTTGTCAAAAGACGGGTCCCGCACCAAAACCGACAGGATATCACGAGCACTTCAGGTGGTAAGCGGGTTTGACCGAGTCCTGCGTGATTCCATACACTGGGTGACACGTGTCCAGTGGATGAGAGAGAAAACCACTCACATCACGTGAGTAAATGTCACGCAATTTACCCATGCAATATGGATGGAGACCATAGGATCTAGAGGCTCTAGATCAATGGCGGAGATGCGACAGATGGATGACCGGATTTGACAAAGTCATAAAGTAGATTGTGTGGGACTTTGAAGTCCAACGTGGACGATGAGTTGGTAGAGATTCATATTTCGCGGGCATTCTTGGAGTAAATGGAAATAACGGCCATTTCAAAGGATTGAGTGTTTTTGGTGAACCTGACACTTATCCGTTACGGAATAGGTGGTCACTTCCCTGTGAGGTGTAATGCAGTGACTGTAACAGCCAAAGAAGGGATTTGAACGGATAGAGGTAGGGAATGAGAGAGCTAAAAGCAGAAACGAACAGTCAGGAAGTAGATGGCTTAAAGCCACAGACTGACAGAGATAGAGGAGGGAGAAGAAGAGAGGAGAGCAAACAGTGAGAAAAAACTGAATGCGCAGAGAGTCTTTGGAGTCACTCGAAGGTCGAGTGAAAAGCCAGAGAGCTCAATTGACAGCAAGATATTGTTGTTGGATTTGCTTTGAGGTCGAACGACTCACAGAGGCATGCAAAGGCCAAGAGAAAGAGCCTAGAGAACCAAAGCTAAGAGCCAGAGTGAGTGCCAAAAGTGAGATATGAGAGCCTAAACCAGAGCCCGAGCCAAAGAGCCAGAGCTCGAGTCAGAGCCAAGAGCCAAAGCAAGAGCCAGAGCTAGAGCCAAGAACCAAAGCCAGAAAGCCGAAGAGCTCCAAGAGCCAAGGGATAAGATGGTGTTCTGAGCCCAATGTTCCTGTGTAAAACATTGGAGTTGAGTGTGGAACTTGTGAAAGAATTGTTGCCATAATCCCAGGGAGCCTAGTCGAGTTGACAAGAGCTCAAGGAGATGTAGCCCAAGCGTTTCGGGTGAACTCCGTATTAAATTGTTGTATTATGTGTTTGCTTATTGTTGCATTGGTCTATTATCATATGTATTTACATATCAGCATGAACAACCGAATTTTAAAAGCACATAAACAGTTAAAAACACATTCCGGCATACACGTTATTTTCAAGCATTTCTTAATTCCACATTAGTTAATCATTAAGACTTGGGAAAATTTAAAGCTTTGGAAGTGGGAGAGGTTCTTGTAAGTTAGACAAGAATCCTAAGAGCCCCATTTTCAGATCATTCCATCATGTGCATGATAGTTGTAGGTTGAGCATCTCCCCCAGGAAATTGTGCAATTATGGAGGGAAACCAGCCTTCCCTCCAAAAATTACGCAATTTTGTCTGGCAGCTGGCTGGGCTCCAAAATTGCGCAAATCTACCTGTCACTGTTCACTGAGAAAATTGTGCAATTCCTCCCAGCAGGGCTACTTAGCCTAGAAATTGTGCAATCCTGAGCAGCAGTCAGTTGCCCTACCCAGAAATTGTGCAATCCCTCTAGGCAACCAGCCCAGCTCCCTCCCAAAAATGTGCATTTTTTTTCCTCCCAGCTGAGCAGACTGTTGCAAGTGTAGTTGAGTTGATCGATTCCCTTCTAGACCAAGAAAAATTGACTTGCATGCATGGGTTTCTCCTCCCAAGGTAGCATGCAAAGGCATCCCTTATTTCGAGGATCTATTTTTAGCAGTTGGAGGTTACATGCAAGGATCATTTCAGAAACCTCCGACCAAGTGTCGTTTTCCCTAGATTTGTGGCATGCGTGTTGCAACCTCGATTTTATCGAAACTCATCAACCAGATGCTACAGAGCTCATTCCTAAGATCGATCTTACAACTCTGACATCGCACATTGCATCTAGGAGTTGTCAGCACATTCAGCGCAGATGTTTTTGGATAAGCCCGCTTTTCATGTCTCGCATTATGTTTCTGGTGTTTTTTTTGTTTTGCTTCATATAAATGTTGTCTTCTTGATTTCAGTGAGCGCTTTATGTCATTTTGATACATACTAGCTTTTACTAGAACCATTTCAGTTTTCATTAACATCTCACTGTTGTCACATGCATGACATTGTTGTTGCATGCTTTCCCATTTTCCAAATCATGTACTTGTTGTTTGCATGAATGATCATTCACTCTTGTTTGCGCTCATCTCTCCATGCATTCAGAATTCTCATGTTTATAGTCGCCCGTCATCCGGACTAGGCTACCTTGGTTCGGATCGTGCCTTGCTCGGCTAAAAGTGCGCATTTCCGGAAGCAAAGGCTCTTCCTTCCCTCCATAAATTGCACAAATATATCCAGGGACCAACCTCCGGGCTTGAATTGTGAAATTATTGGAGGTAGTGTCCTCTTGGCCCAAGAAACTGTGCAATGCAGTTTGTGGGTTGCATGTCACTACTAACTAAAATTGTGCATTATGCAGTTTCAGTCCTCAACAAGCTAGGTTGGTGTGCATTATATAGTTCCAGTAGTCATTCAGCCTCCTGAAAGCTGGAATTGTGCCTTAGGAAGTTTTGGCAGTTAGTCTCCCAACCTCCCGATGGAAATTGCACAACCTTCATGATCAGTCACACAGGTATGTTGTAAGTCAGTTCTTAAGTTTGTTTTGGTTTTTGATTGACAGATTTCTTGCCATGAGTGTTTCCATGTCTCTAGGTATTGCAGGTGTTCATATTCCTCTCAGTAGCACATGTACAATGGTTTCTAGGAGAGCAAAGTCGAAGACACCATTCAGAGCACACTTGGGGATGCAGTTGATCAAGTGTCTATGAACTTGCCTACCCACAAAGACATCAAGTTGTTCATAGACACGGACATCAAGATATGATGGTAGCATCATCACAGCAAGCATCACTATCAACAGTAGCTAAAGGCATCACATTGGATGCCACGAACAAAAGAGGAAGGTTGTTGACAACACAAAGGCGGAACAAAGTTGCAAGCTCAAGCAGATCCACTTGTGATGAAAGAAACTTTGGAGACTTAGTCTATGACTTGATGCCATGACATGAAGATCGTGTGAAGGCAGAGAACGGAATAGAGAAGGAGTTGCATGTGCTGAAGTAGCAAACCAAGGAAGTGAGGATATGTATAGACAAGAGAATGAATTGCAACATGAACAGGTACAGCAAGGGACACAACATGCATAGACGAATGAAAATCTACCCGTACAAGTGATAGATCCATCCCAGTAGTTGGCATGGAGCAGACATGGTAAGTGGTGTTGTTGATCGCATGCAAGGGAATTCAGTAGCATGCATGTCGTTATGCACATGCATGCGATCTGACCCATTTGGCACACTCACCAAGGCAAAGACAAGAAGCAAGTCCGGCTGGAGTTGAACATGCAATTGACAGTTGATGCGCATGACCACTAGAACGCACTGGAAGATCAGCATGGACACTATGCATTAGTGTGTTGCCAGTTCAGTCGCACCCAAGAGGACCATGCGCATTTTAGCATACAATTTGGATGGAGGAGCCACACCAATGGACCCAAATGCAACGGAGGCAAGAGTTCGCCGTAGCAAGATGTCACCATGGAGTGCATGCACACCATCATGGATGACTAAGATTGGCATCATCTCACCACCTTCACCATCAAAAGCTTGTCAAAGAGTTGGTCTCACAACAATGGACTAAGTGTCATTGATGTCTTGCATGGCTTTCTCAAGCCATTTTGTCTCACATGGGCACGTGTGCATTGTAATGTAACGTCTTATCAAGTGGAAGTTCAAGTGTCAATGGTTGGATGTAACAGTCATAGAGTAGATGAAGATTCATGAGGGTTGATGAACTGTCACAAAGGGGAATTTCAAGGGTCATCCCACCCTTTGCTATAAATAGAACCTCATAACTCATTGTAAAGGATTTTGGTCAGCCAAGCTTCCTATATGACTATCTTAGAGGAAGCTTGGACATTATTGTAATGAGCCTTCACTTCTCCACTGCACAGAGCTAGTACATCTCCTTAGAGGAGCAGGGGGTTCTGGATGTAATGTTCAGCTGTCATAACTAGTGGTTTGATATGGATGTATCGTATGACTAGAACTTACACTTCTTAATATAATAGATCTAGCACGTTTCATGCATATGTTGTCTTAAATTCTATGCTATCTAGTTTACTCTAAATGATATATGTATATGTTTTCTTACACATGCATGTATGGACTATTTTGTATAAGTATGTATGAATCTTTCTGAAATTTGTTGTTGGTTTAACCATCACTTTGGATTGTTCACTAACTTTCTTTCCAGCTTGTGATGCATCTTCGCTCGTGTGTTCCCTTTCAAGTCACGTACTATTATAGGTTTCCAAGGGGCGCACTCACTTCACCCTCAGTCTGTTAGAACCTCTCATGCACCTTCCTTGACTTACTGCAGTTGTCACACCCTTGCTACCAACAAGGACATCTTACTTGCCTCTTTGTAAAATTGTGGTCAAGGCATTATCGTACGACCCACTGCTGGGACTCCTACAGCAAATAGTCTGAGGTCTAATTGGGACTTCTTACCAGGGATATCCCCTTACATGTTGGTGGGTCTAGCACCATCAACAGTACCTTAGATCGTGCATACCTTAATGGAAAGTTCTTCGTATCTAACTATAGGTTTTCATCATTGGCCTTCAGTCGGATGATTACACGAGTGTTCGACTTCAGCTTCATTTTTCACATCCACGATTGTACTGTCGTACCTTGATAACTAGTGTCATTACTGGTGATTTCTCTCGTTCCTGTTAACAATCAACATCATTGGCCAGTAATCAAGTGGCTTTCTAGCATGTGTTACTTCAACACATTCATTCGCATCTAGGAATTCATACTTTGATCGAGTTAGGATGGAGCGCAGGACCTTGAGTTTTGTCTGATATGACTCAAGTTGTGTGGAGTTATGTATTGTTCATGATTGTACACATGTTTCTTCTATATTGATGGTTGTGACCATACCATGGGACTTTTCATTTATGATGATCCTTCTATATCGGGTGGTTGTTTCCATACCTTGGATCTTAGATTTACATATGATCCTTCTCATTCAAATGGTTGTGCCCATGTCGTGGATATTTCTCATAGTCCTTACTATATGGATGGTTGCATCCATACCGTGGATTCATCTTTTGATATTAGATATGTATATGTATATGCATCCTTTATTGTAGGTCTCTTGATAGTGTTTGCTCTCATCCTTGCAAAAGATCGTAAAACATCTCAGCCATCACTCCATGTTCTGCCTTCTTGCTTTAGGGGGCATTGGTTAAATAGTATTTTGTCACACCTCCCGTACTTCCCTATGACATACCCCGAAGTGCCTGAAATAGGCCATCAGGTAGTGTACTCATCCAGATATGTAGCTCAGATCCTACCTAAAACATTGATGGAAAATTACCTTAAGCTTCCCTAGAAGAAAAGGGCTCTAAAATCCTAATTTAAGGATCATCACTCCCCTGACACTGGGAACACGTGTTGGTTGTTAGTTGCACTATACTAGCCTCGTGATGCCAGTGCGCTTTTGACTTTGATACCTATGATGATCCCTAAAAGGAAATTTTCCCAAAGAGGACAAGAAGCTTCGTGATCTAGAGGCTTCCAAAACGACGAGCTGGAGGTTGTTTGGCGTGGATGAGGTCGAGTTCTCTCAACTTGGCCATTTGTTCTTATCCCTATGAGATACCTCCTTGAGATTAGGGCCTTCTCCTATCTTTGGAGAGATCCAAACTCCCTTTTCATTCCTATATATTCATCCTCTCTCATTCCCAAATGGTTGGTCTTTGGCTATTTGCACCCTTATGTTGAGATTGTGCCGACATGCTACTCATTTGGCTTGGAGAAGGAATGCTTAGAGAGCTTGACCTTGGACTTGGGCATTCACTCAAGGAGAGCTTATTGACATCAAGGCTTGGTTGTATGCTCCCTCCTTTATTCTATTAATATATACAAATTCTAGTTCACTTTCCATAAATGTGTGTGTTAATTCATCATTTATCTTAATGCTTGTTGGGACAGGGTCCCCTAGGTTCAGTTTTGGGGCAAAAATCCCAAGTTTTGGAGGAAAAATCCCAAGTTTTGTTGTACAGAATGTAAAGTCTCCATAAGATGTGGTCGCAGAGTGCGTAGATATTAAAGTGTCATAAAGGGTGTTACCCTTCTTTTATTTAAGTTGAGTCGGCTTTTGAAGATCTACCCATGGTCTGCGAACCACGAGATTGTATAAAAAGGTGTGCCTTAAGATGTCTAGAGAAGTAGTATCGATGATGAAGTTGAATGTAATGGGTCAGTAGAGTAAGAGCGAAGAAGTCTTAGAGTAGAAGAGAGGCTACGTAGCTGTGTGCGTAGAGGCCTAGAGTAGAGTTCGTAGCTGAGTGCGTGAACCCCTGCAGCTGAGTACGCAGGGAAGTCTTGAGTCTATAAGCAGAACTGAAGTATTAATAAAGAGATCATTCCAGAAATTCCTGTATTTTTTTCATTTACTTCTGTTATGAATGAATGCACTTTTATGTTGTAATGAATGATGGGTTATGAAGTAATATTGTATTGATGCGTGATTTTACATAACTGATATTGTTATATGAATAGACTTAATATTAATTTTTTATGCAAATCATATCTTATTGCACATTAAAGTTTTCAATGCTTAGGCCGATCTAGGTAAACATGGGATTAAGAGTAATCCCAGAAGTGTATAAGTAGTTTATTCACCTATTTAGGGTCCGCGAAAGATAGTTGTGAATGTTCACGAAGGTATAGGAGATGATTAAGGGTAGTTATATTGATAATCCCTAAGGGCTTATCGATCTGCATGAAGGCATGTTTAGGGCATAAAATGACATTGCACTAATCTCTGGGAGCGGAAACTTGGTTCCAGCATCCCCCATACTGATTTGAGTGAGACTTCAGTCCACACTTGGCAGATTGATGCTGAAAAGGCCAGTAGTGTATGGATTTGTCTGGAAAAACTAACTTTGAACCTGGGTCAAGATCCACTAAGCCAACAAACGGTTCTGTTGTCAGGACCGGGATCTGCATAAGGGGATGTGTGATGTCACATCACTAGAATCCAACTAAGAAAGAAATTGAGGAGTGGTTGGATAGAAAGATCCACGAATTCACGGCGCAAGAAAACAAAAATTCACTCCTAACAAAATAATAGTGGTTGGATAGGTATCTATACACAGAGATACACGAGATTTTCTTTTGTTCCTTCCCGATCGAACTATACGAGTGGGTTGCTAAATTGGCAGACGACCAAGGAAGGTGGAGGCTTGACGACCCAATAGTGTGGACCTCAGATCTAGTGCGTAGATTGGAACCCTCTGAAGATAAGATCGCACGTGCTATAGATCACTGGCTTGATCGCGTCATAGGAGGATTTGTGACAAAATTCGTGATCGATACCTTAGTTAGCTACAACAAATCAGACCAACGCTTCTTCAAGGGTCTGCGAGTGAAGTATTTAAGATCTTTTAATACTTGGATTAAAATTCTCTTGTGTGGAAATTGGGTTATGCCATTACCTTGATGTTTGGAGCTACACAAAGTGAAAATTTCTTTAGGGAGAGGGGGAGAATAGGTCCTGAATATAGCCCGCTGATTGAGCCTCCTTTGAGTGACGACGAAGGAGTAACACAGGCTTTACCATAGAGCATTGTCCAGTTAATAAGGTAAGGGTTCTCGTGAACACCCCATCCACCCACACCACCTCCATCTTCATATCGATAGCATACACCTTTTCCCACACCACCACCACCTCTGCCACCATTCAGTATGTCAAATACGATGAAGTTTCCCTTTTCATGGGCTTGGGAAATGAGGACCCACACCAGTTTTGGTTCGTCGCAAAGGCCATGTGGACAGCACAGAATATTACGGATGATCATATGAAGAAAGTGTAGTTGGTTACTACTTTATAGGACCACGCACTAACATGGTACATTAAGTGTTGAATTAATAACCCAATGGCATCGTTGGCAGACACTTAAACCATGCTAAATAAGGAATTCATTAGGCACAAATTTGAATCGCAATCAGTTGTTAGATTCAAGGAAATCATGAAGAGGCCTGGCGAAACACCCTAGGAGCTGGATTAGAGATTGAAATTCTAGATCCGTGAAGCTAACATGAATCTTACGAATGGGCTATACCGTGAATGGTTTGTAGCTTCACTCTTACCCCATCTAAGGGTTGCTTTATCGTAGCAAAAGAATGGGACCTGGGCGGAAGCCCTGGAAATTGTGATGATATTCCATGAGACACCAATTCAAGATGTTTCTTTAGGAGTTCATAAGATTCATGCAGAGTTGTAGAATCTTTTCCTAGAGTTCCAAAGCTTGAAGAAAGATAGAGCAACTTGGCCAGAAGTGCACGAAGAAGTTTGGTGCCTGAAGTGTGAAATCCAGGGGCATGATAAATATCACTTCCCTGTCCTCACGAATTATGTTGCAGGAGGAGGGCCAATGCCTCTGAGGTCAGAAGGCCAAGCAAGGCTAAGTACAGGGCCCACACTGTGTTGCACTATCTATCAGGTAGCTGGAAAACATGTAACAAACAATTTCTACTTGCTGCAGAAATTTGTGCAGACACCGCAATAGCTCTTCTACAACTTCTGTAAATCGGTGGGTCACGATGAGTGTAAATGTTGTAGCTATGAGTTGATGATGGAACGAACACCCACGTATCGAATGCAGACCAAAACTCGGCCTTCTAATCAAGGCGCTAGGGGAGCACTCGGAGGATAACATGGGCACGGATGAGGTTGAGGAGGACAAGGACCTACGAGAGGTTGGGGACAAGTTATTTGCTACAAGTACATAGTGCCAGGACACTACGCGTGGGAATACATGAGCCCGACGTGCCTGTCGTGCTGATACTGTACTCAGTTTCACCACACGATAGAAGACTTCCCATTATCAATAGCTAAGATGCAGGAGAAGAGGGTGCAGCCTCAGCATCCTACCCAGAATCTACAGATGATGAGGGTTGAACCCCACAAAGAGGATCCCAATGTGAATATCATGCTACGAAGTGGAATGAAGACTGGCGAGGATAAAGGAAAGAAACCTGAAGAAGGTGAGTGGTTCCACAAGGCTCTCAAAAAATAGGTCGGTTTTGACCTGGAGTGAGCGAGAGAAATGTTCATGGAAGTGAAAAAAAAGCTTCACTGAGGCTTCTACCTCAGGAAGCTAGGACAAGTTGTTTGAAGAAGTTGGCCCCTCCATGCTTACTAGCTTCTTGGAGACCTGTATGACGTTGTTACATGATAGCAAGGTCATGAAAGGATTTTAGGAACTAATAAATAAGTGTGCCAGTAAAGAAAATTATCTTGAAGGACCTCACGTAGTCAGAAAAATTGGTAAGCATAAGTCAAGAACTGGGCGTGAGATGAGGCTCACCGTGCAAATAGAAGAATATCAAATGGACCACGTTATTTTGGATCTTAGTTCGTATGCGAATTTTTTTCCTAAACAAACATGGGAGAGAATGGGGAGACTTGTGCTGTAGTGGTCCCTGATTCAATTGAGGATGGAAAATCAACAGAAGATTATCCCCATGGGAAGATTACAGGGAGTGGCAGTAAAAATTGAAGGCACAAGCACGTTAGCTGATTTTGAAGTGATAGAGATCATGGATAGCATAAATCCATACCCCACACTCCTTGGGATTGATTGGGATATTGACATGAATGGAGCAATCAATCTGAAGAAGCGGACAATGTCATTTGAAAGAAAATCGCTCCACATGGTAGTACCTTTGGACCCTACAGAAGGACCACGCTATATTGAACCATTCCGTGATTATGAGGAAAGTACGATGATCTGGACTAGATCTATAAAATAACAGCGTGAGATCAAGATTGGGTTATTCTGACAGCTGATGGACACATTTCATGGGACCGCAAAAGTTCTTGTACAACAGATTCAGATGAAGAGTTGGAGCACTGGTAGAATAGGTTGCATGAAGTATCTACGTTGTGTTGCAACGTGATGACTAAATCGTTGTGTTTTGTATCATGGAAGGTAAGGATTTTTCCTTATTATGATGGTCTAACTAACATAGATAAATTTTTGGATGCATTTGAAAGGTAAGTTCCTGAGAAGGATCGCTTCTAAGCACTGGATTTGGAGTTGCGCCCTACGCCCGCAAGGTGGTGGGGTATGCATAAAGACAATTTCGATGGATGGCGTGAATACAGAAGAATGATAAGGTTGTAGTTTGGTCGTCCAAAAGTGTGACTAACAGAGAAATATGATGGGAGGAATGATCTATGCGATCACTTAGCAAAATGGACTGACACTTATGGAACAAAGCCGCAAAAAGAGTGGGTGCATTTATTTTGTCACACTTCGGATGTAATACCAATGAATTAGTACCTAGAAACAAAGCTCTGCCATGGCACTGAAGAATGGGACATTTTGAGACACGGATTCTTGATGACATTCAGATTTGAAGATGGGTTCGAATGTATTGACAAGGTGTTTCATGAGGTCAAGGCACCGATCTTCAGAATATCACAGGATCCTTTGGACTTGATTCAACCAAATTGGAGCACCCAGCTACGCCATGCGTTGAAGTGCTATAATGTGACTACTAAAGAAGAAGAGGAAGATCCAAGGAACATTAATATCCTAGAGGCAGAAGGCCACCTCAAAGTTGAGGGGCCGTAGATAGAGAATCTAGATATCACCGCACCGCTAAAAACCTAACAGGTAAACATTGGCACAGAAGCGGAACCAAAGTTTGTGAAGATAGATGACTACAGGGATGATGCTACAGTCGATAAGGTCACTCAGTTGCTCTGTGAATATCAGGATTTGTTTCCCACCAAATTTTCGGACTTGAAAGGCATCATAGGTGATTTGGGAGTGATGAAAATAACTTTAAAACCGGTTGTGAAGCCTGTTAAGAAGAGGCCATATCACCTTAATCCCAAATACAGGGAAATGGTCCATCTGGAATTGGACAAGATGCTTGCAGCAGGTATTATTGAACTGGTGGATGAATCTGATTGGGTGAGTCAAATGGTAGTACAGGAAAAGAAGAAAAAGGATGAAATCAGGATTTGTGTAGATCTCAAGAAGCTCAATGATGCTTGTGCTCATGATCCTTTTTCAACTCCATTCACAGATGAAGTTTTGGATAATGTTGGCAGGCAGGAATCATATTCATTCACTGATGGGTTCTCTGGGTACCATCAAATAAATATCGTGCCAAAAAATAGCAGTAAGATGACCTTCGTGACTGAGTGGGAATGCTTTCACTATATGGCAATGCCTTTTGAGCTTAAAAATGTGTCAGAAATCTTCTCGCACGTAGTCATCGCAGCGTTCAAAGGGTTCATTCACAAATTTTTGGAGGTATATTTTGATGATTTGATAGTGCTTGGACTGGTAAAGTTCCATTTAGCTAGTTTGTGCTTGATTTTCGATACATGCCAAAGGTATCAGATCATGCTAAACTTGAAGAAATGCTTTTTTTGCGTCCCTTTCGGAATCTTGCTAGGTCATGTGGTATGCCGACAAGGATTAATGGTGGACCCTGCTAAGATCATGGGTATAATTAATTTGGAGGTGCCAAGAAGTGTTAAACCAACACGTGCAATGCTTGGTCATATTGGATACTATCAAAAGTTCACCAAGATTTATGCCCAGATTATCACGTCGATGGAAAAGCTATTAAACAAGGACGCTACATTCTATTGGGATGAAGAATGTCAGGGAAGTCTGGATGTATTGAAGGAAAAAATGGTCACTGCATCGTTCCTAGTCTTCCCGTATTGGAAGAAGGAATTTCATGTGCATGTGGATGCGTCAGGTATTGCGCTGGGAGTAGTGATGACACAGGCTGGTAAAGGGGAATTGGATCACCCTATAGCGTTTGCAAACAGGAAGTTGTCTAAGGCTGAAAAGAATTATTCAATGACAGATTGTGAAGAGTTGGCTATGATGTATGCACTCCAAAAGTTTAGAAATTACCTGCTAGGTGGACACTTTAAGATATATATAGACCATTATGCATTAAAGTACCTAGTCAACAAGCTTGTGTTGGGGGAAAAATATGCAGATGGTTATTGTTGTTGCAGGAGTATGATTTTGAAGTAATTTTGAAGCTAGGGTGATTAAATGTAGGGCCAGACCACTGTTGTACATTGAAATAGGAGAGGAGCCTACTAATGTGGAGGAAGGATTGCCTGACATGCAAGTCTTCGTGGTGTGCATAGCAGATAATGCTAGTCAACAGAAGAAGGAATTAGGGGTGCGCACGGCAGATTTTTCTATTATTGCAGGCCATTTGTATAAGATGGGATCGGATGAAATATTGTGACGTTATGTGCCTGATTTTGAACACAACAGTATCCTCATTGAGGCTCATGGAGGATCTGTGGGAGGCCACTATGCAAGAAAAGCGATAGCGCAGAAGATTTTACACTATTGGGTTGTGGTGGACGACGCTGCATAATGATTCCAAAGCATATTGTAGGGCATGTGATTCATGTTATATAAAAGGAAGGCCATCACGGAGGGATGTGCTACCTCTGAATCTGCAAGTGTCATTGAAGCCATTGGAGAAGTGGGAAATTGTTTTTATAGGTCCAATTCAGCCTCTGAGCAAGAAGACAGGTGTGCGATATATCATCACTGTGACCGAATATTTGACCAGATGGGCGGAGGCATAGCCTGTGAAGGACTCTATAGGGGCAACTATAGCAAAAATTTTGTTTGAATATGTCTTGACCAGGTTTGGTTGCCCAAAGATTTTAATGAGTGATTGCAGTACGCATTTCCTTAATGAAACAATCAGCGCATTGACAGAAGAATTCCAAGTTTATCATAAGAAAAGTACGATATATCATCCTCATGCCAATGGGATAGTTGAAGCATTTAATAAGATATTGGAGAATGTGCTGACAAAAGTTTGCAATGCGGAGAGGAATGATTGGGACGTGCATGTACCAGCAGTGTTATGGTCTTACCAAACTACTTGTAAGAAGCTTATTGGTCAAACATTGTTTAGGTTGGTCTATGACATAGAGGCTGAAATGCCCATTGAGTACATTGTGCCTAGTCTACGCATAATGGCATTCATAGGAATGGCAGACCGCAGAGACTTAGAAGAGTGGATCGTGCAGCTGATAGAGCTCGAGGAAGATAGATTTTTGGCTGGATTCCATCAGCAGGTTGAGAAGGAACTTGAAAAGGCATGGCACACTTGGCACATCAAATTGTGCACCTTCAAGGAAAATTTCCAGGAAAATTTCAGATGCATTGGTTGGGGTCCTATGTTATCAAAGAGATTATCGATGGTGGAGTAGTTTAGCTCATGAAATTAAATGGAGATCCATTTCCAGGAAAGGTAAATGGAAGTCGATTGAAGCCATACATCGAGGATCCAACCTAATGACTACATGTCAGTAGCATAGTCTTAGCGCTCCAAGCAGCTACAAGGAGGCGTGGGACTATAAACTACACTGCCCAGTTTGTAGAGTTGCGTGACAAGATGTTTGCGCAAAATAGCAGGGTGTCACGATACCAGAAGAAGTGCGAAGGGAGTTTCACTATAAGAGGAGTGACCTAGCAAAGAATCTAGAAAGTAACCGTTGCAGACATTGTTCATGATTTGACTGCTAAGAGACGGTTAAGAAGATCGGGGGGCTGGAATTTAAGGAATTTAAGGCAGAATTTAAGGGTGAAATATTTGGAAATATGTCGCCACTCTAGCATTATGGACAAATTTTGGGGGGAACGGTTGAATTTGAATTCAAATTCACCTATAAATTATGTGTGGCCATCCAGCGAAAAACACTTTGCATTTTTAGAATTTTTGCATTGTGCTGTCAATTTCCTATGAATTGCTTGTATTGGGAGGATTTAGTCGCAAGCCCTACATCTTCCAAGCTATCAAAGGTAAATCATATATTTATCCTAGAAAAGATGATAGGACCAAGCCTCACGGAAACCATGAGTAATGATGGATATGTCGCTTCTGAGGGAGCGGTTCCGGAAGTTGTGAGTGTGGAGGTTCTAGCAACAGTGCCTACGGTGCCGAGGTTGCCTAGGCTGAAGCCTACGCCAATGAGAGAAGATAAACAAAATAATTTGGTGCCAGTGCGCGAGTCACCGAGGAAGGATGCCACTACACAGGCTCAGAGGAAAGAAAAGTTGAGCACGAAAGAGAAGGGAAAAGTGGTGGATCTTGAGGCTGAGGAGGGCGCGGAAGATATCGACATTGAGGGGGTTGTCCCTGTTAGGAAACCAGCTCACAAAAAGATAGAAAATATATATCAACGCCTTAGAAATAAGCCTCTGTGAGGGGGCAACCTCCTTTACATTACACAAATGAACAATTCTTCGATGATACAAACGACAAGACCTCCCTTCTATATATAGAAGTCTAAGGGGTCATAATATAATCAGAGCTGACATAACAATAATAATGTAAGGGCACAATAATAACAATAGTGGGCTTCTATGGGTCACAATAGTAGCAATATGGGGACTACATGGGTACAACAATATAATAAGGGGTTGTACTAATAACAATAAGGGGTTACACTAGTAGTATAGGGGCCTAACATGCCCCTCTCCTTCAAAAAGTGGTATCCTCAACACTTGAGTAGTTCTTGATGCTTTTGTATAAAATTCTTGTCCTCCGATGTGGAATCTTCAGTGGGTAAGTTCTTCCACTTGATGAGATGCTCTGAAATTAATCGATTTCGTAACTATCAGGTTCTTGTTTCTGTGACTGCTCTAGGTTCCAATATGATTTTTCCTTCCTCTTCAAGTTCTCGCAATATTGTTTGAATTGGGATCTTCTGCAACTTTTGAATCAGTGACCACACTTCTTCGTCCTTATTCCATTCATCCCTTGCTTTATTTATCCAATCTGGTTGGATAATATAAATAGCACAAAATAATGCTTCCACATCCTCATCCTTTCTTGAGAGTGCATCTGCATCAAAATTTTGCTTCCCTTTTTTGTAGATGGTGTCAAAGTCATAACCCAACGTATTTGTGACCCATTTTTTCTATTCTTCTAAAGATAATATTTGTTCTAAAAAGTATTTAAGACTATCATGATCCATTTTTACCTTGAAGTGTCTTTCCATTGGGTAAGGTCACCATTTCTTAACTGCATGTAGTATTGCCAACATTTCCTTCTCATAAATAGCTTGCTTGAGATGTAGCCGTAAAAATACCCAATCAGCTACATCAAAAGTTTTTTCACTGCGATGTTGATCTACCTGTTGTTTCATTCGATTCTGCACCAAAGTGGCATTATCCTTTAAAAGTTGGAGAACTTGTTGTTGATGCTCAATGTGATCTTTCACTGCTTGAACATTTTTCT